>JARQTH010000297.1:2518977-2531965 GCA_030142595.1 Trachelus iudaicus | reverse complement strand
ATCGAAGAACTGATCCAAGCAGAAATCATGGATGAGACGGACGTTTTCAGTAAGTATATTCGAAGTTGATATCCACTGGAGATCTCAGTAGAGTTAAAAATAAACAATTGAAATGCACACGAATTCTTTAATTTACAACAGCCGACAACAGAAGTAAGAGAAGGAGACCGGCTCATTCGACAAAATTGCTAGACTTCACTAGCTTTGCCGAGAAAAAGGATAATCAACGTATACGCATATCCCCGCAGTTGACACTGGCCATGTTCCAGTATTTGTCGACGAGTAAGTACAAGCGATATTCAGAAGAAGAAAAAAAGAATATCAGATAGAAAAGACAATATGAAAATCCAGTCCTTCGTTGTCAATGAGATAATTACTTTATTATTACGTTTACTTTAATAGCTGTCGAGGCCTTCAAGCCGGACACAATATCAGAAACAATTCTACGACGTCTGCTGAAGCAAGACCTTATATGTCATATTAAAGTAAAGACACGCGAAAAGGCAAAGAGCGATCCAGCAACTGTGATATATCAGCAAGGAAAGCCTGTAGATTATTTCGTCCTGATCTTGGAGGGACGTGTCGAGGTTACGGTGGGTAGCGAGGGCATGATGTTCGAAAGTGGTCCATTTACGTACTTTGGGTCGCAGGCTCTCACAGCCAATATCGGTATTGGTAAGTACTGCCATTTCAAGCTCGACTAATACATATTTTACCCACGGTTCTAATAAACCTCTATTTTAATTACCGTAGTCGAATCACCAGCCAACGCTAATCCTCAGACTATGGGTAGCATACAGTCTTTAAATTTGGATGCCATGCTACGTCACACATTCGTACCAGATTACACGGTACGAGCAGTAACGGAAGTCTTCTACCTGAAGGTCAAGAGGTCGCTCTATTTAGCTGCCAAGAGAGCAACTCTATTAGAAAGAAGTCAGAAGGATCCTAAGCCAGGTCACGATCAATTCGACGACGAAGTAGAAAAGTTGCTTCACTCTATGGACGAGGAGGATCAGCGCAGCGTCCCGGATTCCCCAGTGTTGCCACGCGACAAGGACAAAGATAGTAAAAGCACGCTACAGCGAAACGCAACCGCACCGGCCTCGCCAGTTCCGGTTAGCGCGAGTCCAGTGACGAATGCGAAGTTCGTGTCGTCGTCTGGTGATCATAACGGGAAACTCAAAGGCTCCCCAGCCAAGGTAAGACTGTCAATCCATTAAGATTCACAGGATACTACTAGAAAAAATTTTACCAGAAGACAAATTCATTTTATCTTCAATTAAAACAGGTGCTCGATGGTTTGACTCCTAAGGGTGGTCAATCTAAATTAGACTTGGACGCGGAGATTCTCTCGCGTCGAAATGAAGCGGCGCACCTACCGCCCCGCAAGAACTCGCTAGGCGACGAAGAGAAGATCCATCTCCTTCCCGAGAAGGATGGCTCTTAACGATCGATCAGTGGCAGCGGAATACCTTGCGGTCCCTCCGCAGCGTTTATAACGAATTAATCACGAAACGAGGGAAACACCGACTCGCCGGCGTGACACAGCCTGAACCTCGCACTGGGTACTTAATTAATGACTCAACAACTTAATCGATCGATCGCCGCTGAAAACTCATCTGGCGAAATCAACTTGACTGTCACTTTCAATCAGGAAGGTAGCCGCGTACGTTTAATTCAATTCTTACCAATGCTCTGCGTGGGATGCTGTACGCCGGTGCATTCTTATATAATTTAATCGAGCCTCCTCACCTCCTTCAACAGGTCACAGAAAACCCGCGCAGACGCAATGCTCCGTTAGTTACGCTAGTTAGTTTCATTAGTCGTCGCAAATGAAAAGTTTCACTCAGGGAATAGCATGCCAAGAGAAGTACGAAAGAAATAGAGAACACTGTCCCTCATGCAGCACATGCGCTGTGTTACTTTTGTAGCTTTAGACACGTATCACCCTCGCCCTTACGGTAAACCGGTTTGATAACAGTGGGCCTGGCTAATAGGTCGGAGGGGCGTATAATGACAATAAACTTATTATCAATAAGTTTCACTTGACAATTGTATACAGCCAGTTTATGCTCTATGATAAATTGTACTTCTTGGCGCGCTCGCACAGCCTTCCGTTACGCTCGACGTGTAAAACGTGTTGAATCAATTCGAGTAGACAGAAGATAGGAGATAGAGAAAATTACTAAGGAGATAACTTTTCGTTCACGTCATGACCAATGTTTTCCCATTTTGGAAAACTGTTTATATACATGCATATATAGATATATACTTTTGATGTACGTATTTATATATATGTATATATGTTTTATATTGATATATGAGAATTATAACGGTTATATAGTCGCCAGGAAAAAAATCCAAATACTTCTAGAACTTATTATTAGGTTTTGAGAAGAATGCCGGTACAAAGAAATATTTAGGAGATCGCGAGGATATATATAGCGTATCTAAAAGCAAAGGGGCGTATGAAATTAATATATTCGACAAATGTACAACCTTTTGCTTATAGTCACGTAATGTTTATTATTTAGTTCCGTTCGTATGCATATTATATATACAGGTATATACACACACTTTTTTCTCTTCTCATTACTTTTACTACTATTTCTATTAATACCGCTGTCACTACATCTATTCTTATCATTTCTTAAAAAGTTTATACATAGGTTTACGTCGAATCGTTTTTCATTCGATTAAACCTCGATTTTTGTGAATGCTCCCAGATAGTTATAGAACGGAGCAGATGTTTCTTCCATTTGCTGTTAGTGTTGACCTTTAATGAGTGCCTTAACGACCAAAAAAGGAAATTAAATTGAGAAGAACGAGGAGAGTAAGGAAGGAGGTCACTTGAAACGTCGCGTTATGCTGTGAAAACGTCATTGGCAAAGTTTTTCATGAGATTTTCGAAAAAGGCAATGATTTCCTTATGTACTTATCTCTTTCCTTTTTTTGTTCTGTGTAAATGAAAGCGGAGGATCAATGAAAACTTTTGAAACTTTTTCCTTAATGTTCGTGCTGCCAACAAGAAGTGACACTAAAGCCCTATTTCTTCGACGCGGTTCAATGCATAAACTCGGTTTAACTGTTACCCAATCGGGCATTTGTATTTTGAAAATAAACGAAATTTATGCATTGAACCGCGTTGTTAGAAAACGGGCGTAAGTATTCAAGAAGTTTAGGTACAAACCAGATACGTTGCGTAGTTAAAAAAGAGAGTCTATCCATATACACATATATCTTTTTACTACTATCAAATTTAACTTTTTGAAGGTAAACAATTGTTGTTTTACATTTTTAATAATTTTATTTATTCGCCCCTTTAATTCTTTGACAACTTATGGCCTTCATGGCAACTACGACCGAAGCGCCGCACAGCGTACGGTAGCGGCAATGAAATTGTTAAAGGGTGATTGTGAAGTACGGGCTATTACGTCATGATTCGAAAACAAGTGGAATACATAGAAACTGAGCCGATTGAATTTTATTTTTTACATTATACAACAAACTGCATCTTGCATGCACAAACCTATAGACACATGTCCGCAGACGCATTTACATACATATATCCATCGCATTTATCCCTGCTGCTCGATATCGTTTATCGTTATTAGATAAATATATTTATAGTTGAGTGAATGCGAGCAAAACGAAATATAAATTATAGAGGTGAAACAATGTTATAGAAAGTAGAATATTACGTGTTATATTTTATTGATACAAAGGGTACAAAGAGGGAAAAAAAAATCCATTCGAGTCGTGGAACGCATTTTGATTCTACGATTTACTGCGTGAGAAATAAGAAATTTGCCAAGATCCGTCTTCCTTTTCCTTGGTGCGTTTCATTTGCTATCACAAGAAACGATTAATGACAATGTAGCGCAGCAGTACTTAAAGATAATCGAACAATTCGTCCTCGTCAATCAATGTGAATCGAAGCGAATTTTTTTAGCGAGGACTGCATTTAGTGAAATAAAGATGGAGAAGTAAGAAGTTATACGAATCTTATCAACAGTTTCAAAAGTGGTGCCAAATCCTTCGTATAACTATATGAACGTATATCTGGTCGTTGCTTGGTTAAAACATTTTTTCTGATTAAAAACTTAGTATTCAGGTTTCCAATGTTTAATGGTTCCTAAGGCGTTATTACTTCTATTGGCGTAATTAATAATATAATCCGACATGATAATCGACAAAACTATTATCGTTGACGTTAATTATATAGCTGATAACACAAATACACTCAAACCACACGGGACTATGGAAAAATATTATAGTTTATGTAAATCTAACTAAGTCAATTCACACATATCACACCCTGAAGCAATTCTTTATAGGGGGTTGAAGATCAGAGCGAAGAAATTTGTAGTGGAATGCGTATGCATAATAAATAAATATAATATCCGTGCTTATTAAGATTCTTCGTCGGTATTTCTTACTCTTACTTTCCATTTTCTTGGAGAATATCTCAATTATAGAATATGTAAAACTGCTTAAACGTGTATGAATGCAATGCCTTATGCTAATTCAGTTTACAGAAATGCCCGAGTCCTCCACGGTGACGCCACTGTACACAAACATGCCATTTTAGTCAGAGCGTGTAAGTTTCAGCTTGTTTAAAGATTCAGTAAGCGTTGAGCGCTCATTGAGAAGGAATTGATACAGTGTGCTGCTTAGACAAAACAGTTAGTTCATAACTGATCTTATAAATATTATGAACTATTATAAGTAGAGTGCATGATTGAAGGTATTTTAGTAATTTGATATTTATTGAGTATGCTTTGGAACTTTTTTAATAACGGGGAACAAGGAGAGACAAAAAATAAAGGCATAATCTTTTAAAGGTTGTCGGAGGATTCATTTAAGCGAGCGACATTCACCGAGTCGTAAGCACTGCTAAGAACGTCGGAAAAGAAAGATGATTGAAAAATCTCCCGCTATAATATTTTGAACACCGCCGACAGTTAAAAAAGAATTTCTCGTGTTGCCCATCAGAGTCGAAGTAAAAGGAACTTATAAACTCTATCAAAGTTCGCGACTTTCATCAAGTGTAATTAATGGATGTGATGCATAATGGCAAATTGCCTCTGGAACAGCTTGAGAGCTCTTTTTAATGAAAAGCTACGCAGGATGACGTTTATGGTAAGTCAAGTCAGTTTTTATTAGCCCATCGGAATTTATTCATAAGATTAAAGAACATTCGGGTTGAAAAAGATGCAGCATTCAAATGTATGGCTGCATATATCCGTTATAAAAAATTCCCTAACTAACCGAATAAATCCCTAGACATTTATTCAAGTTTCGTAGCTGATTTGAATTTTCGCAACGAACGTCATGATGTTTGAACGAATCAATTAGCGAATCGTCACCTAAAAACCATTTCTTGTTTCATTCTAAAGAATTCGCAATATCTTATCATTAATAAGAATATTTATGAGAACAATGTGTAGTATTAAAAAATTCCAATCAAATACGCAACTATAAGCTTATCCAATCTGTCTGCACCATGGTTCGCGGGATAGCATTGGGAGTTAATGCGCATGCGCGAACTTGCTCTTCGAGGTTATAAATAAAGCGGCCGTACGTTTATGGGGAGAAGTTGTCACGCTGCACTTGTCGCATGATGGCGCGACATGTTGGTCACTCGCGTACGCCGGCTTCTCTTCTATTTGTTCTCGCAGTTTCTCACTTAGCAAATGCCAACGTATTGGCGCAAGTCAGTACGTTCGGTCCGAGAATAAATTCAATACATATTGCGAAAAATGAAGAATTACTTAAAAAATCGGACATCGATTCTCTCGCGCCTGTTCTCAGGATCGTCGGTGAGAATCTCGACAAGGGGCTCGAACTGCGCTGGTCGCCCGACGTAGACCAGTGTCATCACGATTATCCCCTTTCTACGGTCTGGATAAATCCAAACGGACATGAAGCCTTTATGAGTTTTGCGAGTGCACCTTCTGTTGATATTAATCCCGTCTACTTCTGTATTCGGAACGTCACTGGCGATGGAGAACACTGGACATTTCTTGGGAGGAGTTTAATTATTGATTCGTTCTCGCTCGATGGGTAAGAAAGTTTGTTGTGGTGTTGAATGATGGTGTTTATTATGAATTGTGTTTCATGATTTTTTATTTTTACTTTTTCTTATGGTAGTTGCTTAATGCATTATTTCTTATTTGCTTTTTATTGCTTTAACATTTCTTTTCTCATTCAGTTCAATGTAATCATTACATGAATTAGAATGTTTGACTATATGATAGTTGTGTGGTTGGACAAATTTGAGCTTCGGAATTAGTAAATTCTGGTGACTGTACTAATCTGCAACAGTATGATTTTTATGAAAATTTATTCTCAGACTTCATAGATATCTCTTTTCCAATATAAAGTTTTTATTCTACGAGAATTCTGAAGAACTAGGTAATCTAATAAGTGTATGGAAAAGTTGAAGTATTTCCTTAAAGTTTTTTGTATTTTTCTTTACTAGAGCATAATTCTATAACATCTTGTTGCATAGTACAAGTGTATTCTACATTCTTTTACCTTACATTCTTACATTTGCCTTATGATTAATTAATTGCACGTCTATCTCTTTTCCACAATGTTCACACAAATATTGTCAGGTTCATGTATTGCCTTCCATTTTGCTTAACAAAATTCTTTCCTCATTATTACAGGACAATCTATAGTGACAGAAGTATTCTGGCATTGGAATCAATAAATAAAAACACTTTGGTTGTAGGTGTCTTGTGTAAATATTAAATCTTTTTGTCAGATGTTTAAGATAAAAGATTGTGCTTTTAAAAAATTGTGCACTTATCAAATTTTGGAATAACGTTTAAAACAAACTCATGGTACAGCTATTACTGCTTTTGGTAGCTGTTTTATTTCTATTCATGATATTAAAATGCAATACTATTAATAAGTAACATAGATATATTGTATTATGTCACAAGTAATTTTCAATAATGTTTCCCTTAGTCAAAGTCTTACGCATAATAGAAAAACTTGTCACTGCTTCTGAGAACCAAAGTCTATGACTTGTTGATATATTGTTTAAAGATCGGAATACAGAAGAGGAAAAAATAAATAGAAAAGTTAGAAATTGCAGAAGCATGACACTTAAAACGATTCGTAAACCATTAAGGATCCGCTTCGCAATGAGCAATCTTAAAGCTTGGTCTCTATGTCTTGGTATAAAAATAGAATTTCTGGCCTACATCTTTGCTTTCTCAATAGGCAAGTCTTACACACTTTAATAACTAATGGAAGATAGATAATTTTTAGAAAATCTAAATACATTCTAGACATTGTTACCATTGAAGAAGAATTTTTGCATAAATTTCTTTGGAGTTTGTTTTGCTCAGCAGAATAGTACTAAGAGAAATGATTTAAAAAGATATACTTATCTGCAGGGTCAGACTTTCAAATACCACCCCGCAAGAACCAATGCAGAGAAATAATTAAGAATTAAAACTTACATATTTGAAAATGAATCTTATTGTAATTGCATACTTCTGTATCAATACTGGATCTGATTATGCGACAGGATTCTTCGTCAGCAACCAAATTATTTGACTGCTCCATTATTATCCAAGTAGTTTAGTTACCGTGTAATAACTATAGTGTTTCTGGGTAATCTAATGCACAAGGTTTATCAATGAAACTCTGCGATTAGCCAACCACTATTAAATACATTGTACACAAATAACTGTAATATAATCATGCATGCATTCTATGCTCGCTCTACTTCACTGTGCGTTAAGTACAATATTCAAAAGTTTGATGATTATTTTAGAAAACCCAATTATCCAGAAAATCCAAATTAAATTATGAAGACTTATCAAGTTTATGTACAATTTTAGGATAGATTTTTTTTTATTGCTTTCCTCTACGCGATGACTCATCGAGCTGTTTACTGTCTCTGATGGCTTCCAGCATACGAATATAACGCGTTGCATTACATAGAGACCGATAACCGCTTATTTTTGGCCACTGACACAGTAATATAGAGAAACTTTTTAACCCCAATGGCCTAATTCTCACCTCTACAATTATTTTGAACTTATTAACACTCTCGAACTGTCGGCAAGATAAATCTGGTCAGAGCGAAGAGTATCGGTCACGGGCTTCATTGAGAATCCAATTGAACTCCAGCCTCTCATATTGGTTTCGAGAGTCTCCGAACAATGTAAACACAGAGTTTACTCTAGGAGACAATATAATACTTGATGAATCAATGAACTAACGAAGGCAATACGTTTCACTCTCCATCGAGTACCAATTGCTTCGGGACAAAAAAGAAAAAAGCATAGAAGAGACTCAACGAGACCTCTTTCAAATAAGTGTGCAGAATTTTTATAATTAGCCTTTCAGCATTTATCTCGTTTCCTTGGATACCCTTGATCTCGTTTCTGAGGATTTATGCAATTGTGCAGTATAAATCCGAGTACAGTTGGATCTTTTAACGAAAATTCATGCTTAGATACTGATTGTTTCCAGAGAACTTTTCTTTGTAGAACAGTCGTAATTCAATTATCGTAATTTGATATGCATAGTAAATATGAATGATAAGGATATTTTTTTCTTTAAATATTTGCCCTGCCATGTTCCAGGCTGGCTGCTACGAGGGTAGGTCTACTAGTTATTTGGTTTGGCGCTTGAGAAAAAGAGGGAAAGTTACACGCAGCCAGAGGTCAATCGATACGGGAGACTGTTTCGGCCTGCTTTAATGCATCTGCACACCCCTCTGCCGTATACACATGCATTATATCTATGGACTTCTATCTGGATATATAGTAAAAAGATCCTAGGGGTAGTCCTGGTTAGCCTTGACCTATTCCATCTATATCAGACAGTCTCTGCACATATCTGCAATCTCGTGCGCATGCACAAGGGGCCATGCACACTTTTGACAATGCTTGACAAGCATATCGTATATTTGTAGCTTGCACTTTGAATAACAAACTCCAGAGAATGTGAAAATGCGAGCAAAAAATGCCAGGGCGCTGAAATTTATCAGCAAAATGTCATAGTCGGTCGCCATACAGATCGAGGAATATTTTCTAAAGGTTTCATGTCAATTTTCTATAATACACAGAGCGACGCACCGAGTACTATAATTATCGGTAATCAATTATGCGATTACACTCAGAATATATTAACTCTCATTGACAATTTCAAGTTTAGATCCTCCCCTTTTCACTGTCATCTCTCATTTCGATCTTCCTGGTTATTAAAGATACCGAGCATTCCTGGAACCAGGAATAACATAGGGCGTTACCGTCCAAGTGATCGCACAAGGTATACGTCGATGCTTCTGTATTCAATAAGGGATGCGATTTTTGCTATCTTTAATACCGCCACGAACCACCGTAAACTGCACAAAACCAGATTCGTCTATCTATAGCAAAGGCTACGTGCACGTATCGCATCATATGCCGTATCCCGTATACATACACGCGGGTATTACACACCGAGAACGTTGAGAAGTATAGACGCAAAAGGATAAATAAACTTTGGCCGTATTTTAAAAAGTTTTTATTGTTATTGCAAGCACGCCTTTATACGCGGATAAAATTATATCATATCAATAGGAACTATTTTCATTTAATATTCCAATTCTCACAATTAATGAGAATCCATATAATCAAGAAGCAGAAGTCACGTTTCTATCTTAAGTTTCATAATTATGGAATTATTAGTTATTCATGAATTTCTTTTCTATTGTGTTTCAGGAACTCCCTACGGCGGCGTAGAAGGAATGATTTTGATTCGGTCTACGGCGAAGTAGATGAATCGGTATCGGGTATACCAACACCTACCGAAGTCAGGATCGATGGTTTTCGAGTGGAGCACGCTGATAAGGAACCTGGTATCTCTGCGGATGGCGTGCCGGAGATCCTGGTCGGTTCGAATACAACCTTGCGATTATTTGGCTTTGGCATAACAGAGAAGACGCTCATCGCCTTCACCGACGTATCTGCCGAATACGGCACGATATGCGACAAGATTAAGACTCAGGAGTTCTCGGTAAGTTGGTGAAGTCACGACGCGAGCCAGAAGCTACGTCGAGAAACAAAAGGATAAAAGTACAGTACTTCGATTATCGTTGTAACAGAAAATTTCGTTCGTTCCTCGCAGGTGTTTGGGATAGGAAATAATACGGCTTTAACAAACATCGTTCTTCCGAAAGGCACGTATTTTATATGCGTGAAGCAGCCACATTCTGAGAATAAAAACGACATTGTGTTGTTCAAGCATCAGGGTGCAGCGACTTGGAAAACTGTGAGTTGATTGATCAGTTAATTCAATTTAGTTCATTCGCTGTCAGATAGGTGGCAGTCGTGTCACTGTACAGCAATAAGCAATAATATGTTAATGAAAATAATTAATTCATCTAAAGGTGCTTCTGTCGTGTTAATTTCTGTAGGAATTGACAACGAACGTCTCTTTGTTCTTTCAGATTGGTACTTACGAAAAACTTTTGCCAGTATGGCTCAGCATTGTCTTCATATTTCTTTGCTTATGCAGTTCGGCATTATTCTCTGGCCTGAATCTCGGTCTCATGGCGCTTGACAGAACTGAATTGAAGATTCTGCGCAACACTGGATCTCCAAAGGTAAGTGACGAATCCCTTCCCGTTTAGGGGGAAGGAAAGAATCTTACGCGATGCCTATCGGCAAAAGGCAAGCATTAAACAAGATAGCTGGGCGAAACGCAAAATTCTGAACGTAAATCGTAATGAGTAGCTGATGCGAAAAATAAGTCTGTGATGAGTGATAATTTTTTCCCGTAGTGCTGTTTTTTATGATTCGTATCTTTTTTTCATATCATCGCTAAAGAAAGTCAGGCAGAAAGTACTGTGATTGTGAATTAAGAACAAATATAAAAATTTACGTTTTCATATGATCTCCCGACCAAACAGTCGCCGTTTAGAATCTTCAATTATATTCCGATAGGCTGTCGTTGCATTTGCAAATTTGCAGATGGTGTCTTGTAATGGCAGCATTTTCAAACGAATACTTGCGTTTTGTACCAGCATCTTCGTTTACACGATGCTGGAGCCACTCCACGTGTCGTAACAATGTTCTTTCCCAATACCGTGAAAGCGCTCCTTAAAAAGCAGTTTTTTTTTTCTTTAAATGTAAATAATACATTTCTTCTTTCGCTCTCTCGCAACAGGAAAGGGAATACGCAAAGAAAATCCAACCAGTTCGAAACCACGGAAACTATTTACTATGCTCAATCTTGTTCTCTAATGTTCTGGTAAATTCAATTTTCACCGTGATTCTTGATGATCTCACTTCCGGCCTTATCGCCGTCATATGCTCTACACTAGCCATTGTAGTTTTTGGCGAAATTTGGCCTCAGGTCAGTAAAATTAATCAATTTCCATTTAGAGTATATTTTTGGTAATCTAATTAATTCGTTAATTACTTTCTCTTTCATATCTTCTAGGCTATTTGCAGCAGACACGGATTGATGGTTGGTGCTAAGACCATTCTCCTGACGAAGATCACGATGGTGCTCACATTCCCGCTGAGCTACCCGATCAGTAAGATTCTCGACTTTATTCTCGGCGAGGAAATTGGCAACGTCTACACTCGAGAACGTCTCAAGGAATTGGTTAATGTGAGTAAACAAGAACAATATATTTTTGCGCAATAATGAATTTCAGCTGAAATCGGGTTAGTCTGACTAATAAGGTAGTTGATCATTGAAAATTGACGAGGCCTAAATTCTTTGATAAAGTTTTTTCAAAGGCCAAAGCCTTTCGATCCCCGGCTGTTTGAGCAACATTTTATAACTGTCTTTATGACTCATTTCTTATATGCGTCTGCGATATGCGCTTCAGTTCTCAAACGATGACAGTGTTTGGAAAAAAAAAGGTTCAAATTGTCATGCTTCTTGTGCATTATATATTTTTTTGTTGACGCTCTTCAGCTAAGCAATAAATTAGTAGAATTATTGATCCGAGCGAGGAAATGAAGTAGTCAAGTATAATTACAAGTATCAGACTGAAAGCTGAAATTTATCTACTATTGCTCGAGGTGTTTGAACTTTTGTGAGAGCCATTCCAGTGATTCTCAAGTGTTGCAATTTCCAAAAGCAGATTGAGTTATCTTGGTTCAGAACTTCTTCGAATTATCGTAGCAGATAAATGTCGCTTTGTCATTTGAGTCCTGCGGGATGCTGTGATATTTTATCTTTTATCATTTACCTAGAAGCTCACGAGGGACTCGAGTCTGAGAATTGGCGTAGGGTCAACGAACGCGATGTGCAAGGCGGGAAAGTCTGATAAATGACTTTTTATTGCTGGATATGGGACAGTTCTCTATTTCGTGTGGGTTGGGCCGATTTAAGCCGGAATGAACTACTAGGAATTTAGAAAAAAGAAAGAACAATAAGTGGAACAAAGGGAAATGAAAGTGACATTTTGTTTTATACGTCAAATAAATAAAACAATAGTTAAATTCATGGCTTCTGCATGGATGCCGCGTCTAGTTTCAACGTTGCCGACGTTTCTCAAACGTTCCAGTCTGCATCATCAGGGCCAGGGAGCTTCTATACTGAATTTTTCCAATCACTAATGATTCTGGCTGCTTAAGCCTCAAAACTAAAAGGTTAATGTACACCAAGTCTGTCGATACTTGATGTTAGGAGAAATTAAATGTTAAATTAGAAAAGGAAGTGAAATCAGTACACACAAAATTTATACGGATGTTCAGAATTACGGGAGGAAAAATAAATACAAAAACCTATAAGATAGTATCGATTGCTTTTAAATTCAAGATCGTTCTTTAGTTTTAAAGAATTATTTATGCTTATTACAGATTACCACCGAGTACAATGATCTCGAGAAAGACGAGGTGAACATCATCTCAGGGGCTTTGGAGTTACGCAAGAAAACTGTGGCAGACGTCATGACGCGAATAGAAGACGTCTATATGTTGGATTATAATGCTATTTTAGATTTCGAAACCGT
>JARQTH010000297.1:2324522-2518438 GCA_030142595.1 Trachelus iudaicus | reverse complement strand
ATCGAAGAACTGATCCAAGCAGAAATCATGGATGAGACGGACGTTTTCAGTAAGTATATTCGAAGTTGATATCCACTAGAGATCTCAGTAGAGTTAAAAATAAACAATTGAAATTTACACGAATTCTTTAATTTACAACAGCCGACAACAGAAGTAAGAGAAGGAGACCGGCTCGTTCGACAAAATTGCAAGACTTCACTATGTTTGCCGAGAAGAAGGAGAATCAACGAATACACATATCCCCGCAGTTGACACTGGCCATGTTTCAGTATTTGTCGACGAGTAAGTAGAAGCGATATTCAGAAGAAAAATAAGAAAATACAGTACTGCGTTGTCGATGAGATAATAATTCAATTATTGTTTTTAATTTAATAGCTGTCGAGGCCTTCAAGCCAGACACAATATCAGAAACAATTCTACGTCGTCTGCTGAAGCAAGATATTATATATCATATTAAAGTAAAGACACGCGAAAAGGCAAAGAACGATCCAGCGACTGTGATATATCAGCAAGGAAAGCCTGTAGATTATTTCGTCCTGATCTTGGAGGGACGTGTGGAGGTCACGGTAGGTCGGGAGAACATGATGTTCGAAAGTGGTCCATTCACGTACTTTGGGTCGCAGGCTCTCACAGCTAATATCGGTATTGGTAAGTACTGCCATTTCAAGCTCGATTAATACATATTTTACCTACAGTTCTAATAAATCTCTATTTTAATTACCGTAGCCGAATCGCCAGTCAATGCCAATCCTCAGGCCTTGGGTAGCATACAGTCCGTAAATTTGGATGCCATGCTACGTCACACGTTCGTACCAGATTACACGGTACGCGCAGTAACGGAAGTCTTCTACCTGAAGGTCAAGAGGTCGCTCTATTTAGCTGCCAAGAGAGCAACTCTATTAGAAAGAAGTCAGAAGGATCCTAAGCCAAGTCACGATCAATTCGACGACGAAGTAGAAAAGTTGCTTCACTCTCTGGACGAGGATGAGCAGCGCAGCGTCCCAGACTCTCCAATGTTGCCACGCGACAAGGACAAAGGCAGTCAAAACACGCTGCAGCGAAATGCAACCGCGCCCACCTCGCCAGTTCCGGTTAGCGCGAGTCCAATGACGAATGCGAAGTTCGTGTCGCCGCGTAGCGATCATAATGGGAAACTCAGAAGTTCCCCAGCCAAGGTAAGACTGTCAATCCCTTACGATTTACAGGATACCGCTGGATGAATTTTATCAGCAGTAATATTAATTATTACGTTCAATTAAAACAGATGCTCGACAGTCTACCGAGTCCTCAGGACGGCCAACCTAAATTAGACTTGGACGCCGAGATTCTTTCGCGTCAGAATGAAGCGGCGCGCCTAATGGCCGGCAAGAAGTCCCTGGGCGACGAAGAAAAAACCAACCTCCTTCCGAAAGAGGATCACTCTTAACGATCAGTCAGTGGTCGCGGAACTCCGTGCGGTTCCTCGGCAAACTTTCCTACGAATGAATCACACAACGAGCGAAACACCGACTCGCCAGCGTGACATATAGCCTGAACTTAGCACTAGGTACTTAATTAATAACTCCAAAACTTAATCGATCGATCGCCGCTGAAAACTCGTCTGACGAAACCAACTTTTGAACGTCACGTTTAATCAGGAAGGTAGCCGCGTACGTTTAATTCAATTCTTATCAACGATCCGCGTGGGATATGCTGTACAGTGGTCAACTCTTACGTACTTTAATCGACTCTCTCCTCACTTTTTTTTTTTTTCATGAATCACAAAACACATATACGCAATACTCCATTAGATACGCTAGTTACTCTCATTCGTCATCATAAGTGAAAAGTTTCACTCAGGGAATAGCATGCCAAAAGAAGTTTCAAGGAAATAGAGAGCACTGTACCTTGTGCAGCGTATACTCTGTGTTGTTCATTGTGTGCAGCATGTAGCACTTTTTTTTTAATTTCATCAATCGCCCCTGGAAACGCAATTTGGCAGTTTTACTCGAAAGCGTTTGAAAGGAGAGTGTAGAGTATGCCAATAAGTGCGTGGGGGCGTATAGCGAAAATAAAATTACTATCAACGAGTTCCATTGGCACGATAGCGCACAGTCGATTATGGTCTATGATAAATTCTATTTCTCAGTGCGTTCCTGCAACTTTCTGGCAGGCACCGACGTCTGCCAACGTTAAATCAATTCGAATAGAAAGAAGGGACAAGGAAAATTCCAGTAGAGATTCTTTTCGTGCACGTCGTAACTAACGTTGGTCCCTTGTTGGGAAAGGGTTCATATATATACTTATATAGATACATACTTTTTGTGTACGTATTTATATGTATATATGTTTTATATTGATATGAAAATTATAAATGGTTATGGTCAGCAGTCAGGCAAACCCAAGTACTTCCAGAATTTATTATTAGGATTTGACAAAAAGAAGAAAAAATTGCGGTACAAAGAAATATTTAGGAGATCGTGAGATATTGCATACGTACTTAGTTCTGTGTATATTCATATTATGTATACACACGCGTTTCCTTTCCTTCTCAATACTTGTTACTACTGCTATCGCTATCGCTACATCTATTTTTCCTTTTTTTTTTGTTTTTACGTGTATACGCAGGGTTATGTCGAATATTTTTTTCGTTCGATTAAACCTTGATTTTCGTGAATGCTCCTGGAGAACGATAGAATCGCGCGGACGTTTCTTCTATTCGCTGTTATTATTGGCTTTTAATGAGTGCCTTAACGAACGAAGAAGAAAGAGAAAATTGGGAAGACTGGGAGAGTAAGGAAAGAAGCCATTTGAAACGTCGGGTTGTATCGTGAAACGTTATTTGTAAAGTTTCTCATGAAATTTTTAAAAGTGGCAATGAGTTCTTACGTATTAGTTTCCCTTTTCTTTTTGTTCTGTACAAATGAAAGTGAAAAGATCCACGAAAATTTGCGAAAATTTGTCCCTAACTTTCGTGGGGTCGGCAAAGGGAGTGGCACTGAGTATCCAAGAAATTGAGATAGAAACAAGATTCGTTATACACGCAAAATAGAAAGAATCTATATTCCTATATATATTTTTACTATCGTCAAATTTAAATTTTTGAGGGAGTGAACAAAAAAAGTGGTTGCTTTATATTTTTTTTTATAGTTTTATTTATTGTCCTCTCTAAAGGATTTTGTTAAAGTGTACTTACGAAGCGTCTTACGAACTGTTTGTCCATGTGAATTCAGCGAAAACGAAAAGCGTTGAAGCCCTTTTTTTTAGTTCCCTAGGAATTGAACTGATCGAATTTTATTTTTTACTTTATACAACGAACCGCATCGCGCATGCGCAAATCTGCAGGACACGCGTGTCCACAGGTGCATATATACCATAAATCCATCGCATTTATTCCTGTTGCTCGATATCGTTTATCATTTATAAATATAGATATTTATAGTAAAGTAAACGCCAGCAGAGCAAAACACAAATTATACGCGAAAGAATCTCCTAGAAAATATGATATGTTACGTGTAATATTTTAATGATAAAAGGCACCTTGATTCTTAAGATTTCCTGTGTGAAACATAAAAAGGAAAGCCAAAAAATTAAGCAAAACCAACAACAACAGAAATTAAACGTCGTTACATGGTTGTTGTTGCTGCTACTCGACACACATTAATATATACCGAATGCAAAGGCAGAGACGGAAGACAAAAATATTACTCGCTCGGCAAAATGTTCTTATAGGTTACAACCTTTGTTTTTGTTTGTTATCATATATTTTTTACTTTATTTAGTTATATTTATACTTGTACCACAATGCGTGCCCCGTCTTGTACGTACAATAATTTGATTCTCATTAGTGTAAAGAAAAAATGTTTCCTTTATCAGGCCACTTCTTATAGCTTGATTTCTGTACTTAGCGAAATAAAGATGGAGAAGTGAAAAAAGAAATTATGCAAAATTTATCGACAAACTGAACAGTGGTGCCAAACCCTTTGAATTATAATTATATGTGTTCGTTGCATGGTTAAGACGATTCTTTTTTTTCTAATTACAAACTTAGCACTGAGGTAGCCAACGTTCAATTGTTCCCAGTGCGTTGTTACTTCCATTGGCTTGGATAATTATATTATTTAAACGACAATCGACAAAATGACCAATTAGTCGAGCAATTCGGTCAACGAGATCTCAATGTAAGGTACAAATGAAATCCTATAAGCATATAGAAACACGAATGCCTCGTGCGAAAATAAAAGTTATAACTATCCTCAAACGTTATATGGCTGTGTACACTATATACATATAAGAAAATATCTTGATCAGAGGGTTATTGGGATTGTAGCAGGGAAAGGGGTGGGAAGCAATATTAAATTTCTGATAAACGAAAAGAAATGTATTGGATG
This sequence comes from Trachelus iudaicus, assembly GCA_030142595.1. NCBI lineage: Eukaryota > Metazoa > Arthropoda > Insecta > Hymenoptera > Cephidae > Trachelus > Trachelus iudaicus. The sequence continues at coordinate 2,514,068 of JARQTH010000297.1, read as the reverse complement.
CGCGTTCGTGCATACGTACTACTATACATAATAAAAAGTTAAATTCCGTAGGAATCAGAGATTGAATTTTTTGTAGCTTTCCGGAAATGAAATTATTGGGGGAGAGCAACGGCAAGGTATTTGAATTTGAAAGGGGGGGAAAGTGAGTTGAAGAGAAAGAAATTAATAATAAAATCGTTGGGTAGGTGGTGGGGGGGGGGGGGGGGGTCGTAGACTGACCAAGTAAAGTAAATTTACAGGGTGCAAAGCTCCCTTACCGAATTTGAAGAAAGGCGCAGATTAAACAAGGACCTGGGGTGGAAAGGAGGGTAGTCGCTGCACTGGGTGATAGTAATGAAAATAATGGAACTACTAGTAACGGTAGTCTCTGCTCACCCTTGCGTTAAGGGTGTACCTTTAGAATTCGTATCATCCCTTGCATCCACTTAGTCAAGAAATGGAAGCATTTCTACGCGTGCTGTATCACCCCCTACGTCTGGGATGATATTATTATACTACTGCCTTTCTTCCTCCCACGCATGATTCTCACTTGGGGGTGCAGTGCTCTATCCCTAACGTTCATCCCCATAATAATTAACTTCCCCTCAGTTTGAGGGGTTTGTAATCTCCCGCTCTTAGCAGCGGGCAAGACGTAAGCGCGGGGGAGTGGGTTATCGTACGCACGTATGCGCATGCGCATTTGTACTGCCGCGAAAGAGTGGGGGCTCCTCCTTCGGTCGACAATACTCTGGGATCCGAACCCCCTAGTCGGCTCTTTGGGGGATGTAATGGGGTGGCCAACCCCTTCCGAGGGCGAGGGGACAAAATCTGGGAAATTGAAAAGAAATTTTAACGACACGCACGAGAACACTTTCAAGTAGTGATACGTGTGCCATTGTTACTTCATCCCTTATTTCTTCTACTCCCCTTGTCACCAGTGTAATATCTCTAGGCACTGTTCGGTGCACGAGCGGAATATGCATGACAGTGTTATTACCAGCCCTGATATATTTTAAACTTTTTATTTGGTTCTTTCGTTTTATTACTGAACGGATTTTCAATCCTCTAAAATCTACTCTGACCATGATACGGTGGATTCTGTACAGTTTATTCCCACTGTGCATGGGTTATGTAAACAGCCCTTATTTGTTTCATATATAATCGGACACGGCTTAAAATGCCTGTTTCGGATCGCATCCACTGCTAAATTTAAATAGGGGTTGAAATTTTGTGTAGGGGTGACTCGGAGCACGGTACTTCACCTTATACGCATTGAATATTTATATGGTAATGCAATCATCGACAATGCGGATTACCATAATAAAATTATTCAAGACGGCATTGCAGCGCCCTTAACCAATTTATGAAATTGTATATTGTTAGTGCTTTTGTTATTAATTTTCTATACGGCTTTATTTCATTTATTTCTTCTCTGAGATCGCGGGGGTTTTGTACCTGTGTGGACAATATAAGGGATGGTACATACGTATAACGCATATTATACAGAACATGCGTTATTCTAAGAGATGCTAAATATATAAGGGTCGCCCCACGATTCAAGATAGAACAGCCAGTGTATGTAGGGGATGATAAATTATAAAGGAACAAGATGCGTACCGCAGTAGGTAGAGTATATTTATTATCAACGTAAAAATAAACACCCGTTATATAGCCGTTAATAAATACAGCAAAAGCAAATGAAATTATGAAAAATGATAGTAAAAAGTATTACTAAAAAAAAAGTTCATCCCTTTCACCGGATCAAAATTTACTAACGGAACAAATAAAGCGTATTAGGATTACGCAACGTAATATTCACCCGGGGGAAAAATGGCTGGTAATTAAATAAAATATCTTGGGGCAAGGGTAATCTTGATTTTTGCCTGATAAAAGAGAGATAGGATTTGTAACCTGTTAACAAATTTAGAAAATTTTAATGAGGATCATCCCCCTATTTATTACCTAATAACGAGAGCGTAACTGATTTTAATAAATTTTTTATCGGCTTCGTTCTCCGTACTACAGGGTCTGAGAAATACTCCGTTAATGATTTCAAATCTGAAAGTGAACCATAGAAAAGGGCTAAGGGGCGAGATTAATAATAGACGGAAGCTCGTCAGGGTGAATCAATTGTTAAGGGAGTGAAATGTGATAATGGTACATTGGCCAATCGGTACATTGATGGAGGTGGTGTGCTCGCCTTTATTTATCTATAGGCAGAACTTGAGGGTGAATCAAGGGTGGAAGGAAGACGATAAGCAGAGAATCCACCCTCGCATAAACAACTCTTATCTATAAAACTGTCAACGGATCAACGCCCTTTGCACGTTCTCGCAATTTCTTATTTCTCATAAGAAGTTTGTCCTATATATAATACTATATATTAATATTAATCTAAGCGGATCAAATAATACATATCCACCTCATAAAGCAATTTCGAATTCTTTTTAGAGGGGGTTCGAATATCGGAGAGAAGGAATTTCTGAGGAATAAATAAATAAAAATTATACACGTACTTATTAAGATTCTTCGTCGGTACTCGTTACTCGTACTTTCTATTTACTTGGAGAATATCTGATAATAATTATAAGATATGCAAAACCCATAAAACGTGTATAAATACAGAGCTGCGATATGGCTTACGTTAATTCAGTTTACTAAAATGCCCGAGTCTTCCATGGTGGCGCTACTGTACATACACAAATGCATTTTTAGGAACGTGCCAAGCTTCGGCTTGTTGAAGGATTCAGTAAGCGTTGAGCGGTCGTTGCGAGAGGATTGGTTTACATTGTGTTGTTTGGACCAAACAATTTTTTCATAAATGATCGATAAACATATCAAAGTTAATTGCAGGTACAGTGCGCGACTTGAGCTGTGTTAATAGTTTGATAATTTTGAATTAGTATACGTTGGGTGCTGTTCAACAATGGGGAATAAAGATAGACATTGAATAACTGAATAAATGGGTTGTCTGAACGTATTTTTTTGGTAATAATGTGGACACCTTTTGGTCTTTATGGTGGATTTATTTTAATGTTTTAACTGTGTGCTTTAAGTGATGGAACTTGGGTTTTTTATATGATTAACTGTTTTCATGGTGTAAAACTGTATTGATTACTACAAAGGAAAGTAATTGACACTTGGTGTTTAAAAGAACGGTTTACTTTTGTACGTTTCATTGAAATAAATAGACATTATCTCGCAGTGGAGTATATCATCTTATGACGTACTATGCATTAATGCTGCAGACTGTCTGTTACTCGTAAGCGACTTAATTAACAATCTAGAAGTAAAATTAACGAGTGTTCTCTTAATTAGAAAACTCTGCCACAAGTCCAGTAACACTGAAAAACGTAAGGTGTACCAGTCAACGTGATTTATTAACTACAATGGTTCGCGCTAAGAGTAAAATGATGTTTTATTTAACTAAGCGACGTTCATCGAATCTTAAACATTGCTAAGAACGTAGGAAAAGAAAGATTTTTGAAAACAATCGGAATTGAGTGTATCAAGGCGCGAGGCCAGAAATTCAAATCTCCCGCCAAAATATTTTCAAACCCACCGAAAGACTAAATGAAGGTCTTCTCGTGTTGCCCAACATAGTGAAGGTAGGAAAAAGGAACTATAAACTCTATTAAAGTTCACGACGTTTTATCAAGTGCAATTAATCGACGCGAAGCGTCGTGACAAATTGCTTCTGAAACAGTTTGGGAGTTCTTCTTAATTACCAGCTTCTCACAGGTCGAGGACGTTCACGGTAAGTCTAGTCATTTTTTTTTACTAACCTATTGGAATTTAGCCACGAAATTAACGAACATTTTATTCTTTTCTTTTCATAGTTTTACACTTGAGCAAAGTAATAAAAACTTTACGAGCATACCTATACACGTTCCATAAACTCTAAAAGATACTGTAATTCCAGCTGTCTTTTTCTTTTAACTTCAACTCGATAAATATGATTCCAACAGTCTTAATTACTTACTTTAACCGAGAAAACGTGTTATCCTTAATTAATATGGTGTCATTAGTAATGGATACAGGCGATAAAAGAAACTCAGAATTAAAAAGAAATATCGAAAGATTTCTCGTTGCCGAGGACAAGGCATGACTAATGTCGGGTTAAAATGTTAAACGATGCCGTAGTTCCATGAACAAAATAAGATACAAAGAACAAGAAAAGCAGACGTAATAACTGAAATTGGAATGACGTAATGCCCTGCTGATTCCTTGAGACCTCCAAGCTTGCGTGGTTCCTCATTGAAAGGGTCAAAATAAATATTTCAGACAATCACGAGGTACGAAGAAGTATCATACGTACAAACATATAAAATTCGAAGAGGTTAAAAATTCTAAACATCTTTATTCAGCTCCGTTAGGCTCCTTTGTGAACGCGCATGACGTCCTAAATGTGAAATTAGGGGAACACGTGTCTCATTTGTCGAATGATTAATTGATGGCAGCTTGTGGAACAGTGGAGAAAGCCTAAAAGAGTGGGCGCGAAGGGAGAGGAGAAAGAAAACAGAGACAGCTGGGAAAAAGAAGTCATCGGTAGTAAGAAAAAATGTTATTACCCCGTTTCTTGGTCTGTTACAGGCCCAAAACTTGTTTCGGCCAGACTTCGAGTTTAAGGATACTTTTTCTAGACGCGTGTACAATTTTTGTTGGGTCTGCTCACTGCGCAAGAATTTCTTTGTTCTGCTTGTAACGCACAGAGAAGGTTAGGATCTCGCATCTAATTATCATTTTTTATTATTTAACCCATGAATGATACTTTTGTCAAGAAAGCTATTGACAATGGAAAAATATCAGTCGTTTGCTGTAATACTTTCTGGAAACGTAATGACAAACTTATTGTATTTCAACTTCTTCTCGTGAACTCTGATCGAATCTTACATGTATTAATATAGTGTTAGGACATGCTTATTGGACTTGACTCTATACCGTGAAAAAGTATGTTCAAACAGTTGATCGATGACTATTCCTGAACGGATCTGCCGATCCTCAACGTATACGTCGTTGAAACTCGTAAACCATCAATCAATTTAATCTACGGGTGGTTAATTGCACAACAGTCATTTTTATTGGCTTGTTTTGCGGAGACTTACCCGGCACTCTGTTTATTCCCGCGGGGTTAAGACAATTTCGTCAAATTGACTTTACAGCTCTGGGGGTACAATTAACTCTTCAAATTCAGTCCAGAAGCGTCATAGACATTTTTCTCGCTCCTTTTTTTTTCTATCTGTCTGTCTAGAGTCATTCGCGAAATTACATAGATAAGAAAAGGAAGGAAACAGGCATCAAAGGTCGACGAGAAGAAAAATTTCGTGCATCGTAAATCATTGTTGCCAATTTAAATCTTTTCTCTCTCTTTTTCGTTGCCATAAAATCCACATAAAATCCGCGTATTAAATCACCGAAAAATTTAAACGGCTTACTCGTGCTACGATACGTTCAATTCTGAAAGAAAGAAAAACGTTCGCAGACCAGCTGGAGGTACGTGAAAAATGTGAAGGGATCAGAAAACTTTAACCTCTATCCAGTCTCCTGGGATATTCGACAAGCTTCCACGAAGTCGTTTCCAACGGTTCGTTCCCTTTAAAAGTACCAAGCTGGCTTATACGTCCTCTGCGTATAAGTGCCCTACGGGAGGGAAGAATCCGAAAATAGAAATTGTCGCCAAGTTTAGAATGCGCCAAGAATAATCGTCCCTTCTACGGCGAATAACAGATCATTGTTGAATTACGTTATTATTATCAGTACGTCATAGGTACGATAAGTGAAACATAAATAGCTAGGTTAGGTTAATAAGGGTTGCTCGGAATTGAAGCAATGACTGGAAAAGCCCATAATGGCTGTTGGATACGTAGAAATTGACATTCCCCCCGCTTTCTCTCAATCCCTTTCACTATCGAGTAACACTTACCCAGTTATTCTCGAATCTTGACAACTAATTAAAGCCGATTGTTAATTTAACAAAAAGCACAAAATCCTCCCGTAATTTTACGTGTTATAAAGAGACACCCCCTCAGTGCCGGTTTCCCATTACCCTATTACTGTCCTTCAGGACTAATTGCCCTTATAAATCCATCGACGCGTCAAGATTTTGGTTGGATACCGGAGAAGGTCTTTTTTTCTTAAAGGATATTTTTACACTTTTTGTCTCCCTTTTTCTCCTTCTATCTCGTCCTTGCTCCGTATTCTTTTCTCTCCCGCTCTGTCCCTACACACTTACCTCTACGCAATGTGACTAAAAAAAATTATCTCACAAAATTTATCGGAGATTATTACTCATCCCGCGTGCTCTGCTTTATCATGGGACTCCGTTCTTCTTATCATTGGAATTTAGTGGTGACTTAAAAAAGTTAGAGGAAATGCCGAGTGGCGAAGAGGGGCCTGAAAGTAATGCAGATAAAGAGCACAGCGACGCAGATGCATATTGGACGAGACTTTTTTTTTTTAGTATTCAAATTCAAAGGTTAAGCCGGTCGGAGTCCTTACGGGGATATACTGTGTTAGAATAATAAACGAGGAGTAATTAATTAAAATACCGCGAATACGGTGGATTAATGTGAACTTCTGACTGAGGCTAAGCCAATTACAATTTAAAATTGAACACACAGCAGGGTGGATACGGTATGAAACTTTTGATAAATAAATTTATTTGAATCCACTTTCGCTTCTTATTTGTTTCTCCCGAGTCCCAGGTCCATCCGTTTTATATTTGTATGTAGAAAATAATTTTCTTCTAATTTAGTTTAGACTTTGTATTTGTCGCAGTTTTAACTTGTAATTTTCACGTATCGGTCACGTATCGGCTCCGTGCGCCGTACGGTTAATTTCGATGCAAAATTAGTGTCCCATAAATATTTAATTTCATAGCGTCAGACCTACAGAAGAAATAAATTAAAAATTTTAATATTAATACTCCCGAGCATTGTCTTTAGTATACTCGGGGTTATTACTACTGAACTACTATAAAATAAAATGACGAGGGAGCTGAAGTACGAAGTAAAAAATTATGTCTCTTTTAATATCCGCAGGTAGAAAAAAAAACAGCGAAGAGGAAGCGTCGACATGGAAGATTTTGAATGTGTCTGGAGCTGACGGGAGTGGGGAGGGAGACGAGGAGTAATTTTTGACAGCAGTTAATCAGAAAAGCATCATGAATTCGTCATATTTACTTGGCGAGGACGAGGAATGGGGACAACGATATTACTTTACCTATTACAGTCAATTTGGAGATAGGAAGGGTGCGAGTGGATTGGAGGTAAGTTGAATAAAATCTGTTTTCAACGTTTTCCCAAAAAAAAAACAACATGGTTACAGAAACAAAATTTTATAGAAGATTTTAGACTTCACCTTTCTTTTATGTGCTCCAGTACAGTTACGCCGAACACGCAAGAAACGACCGAAGTCGATTTTACATATTGTATATTTTAACGTAAATATTACCATAGAGTTCCAAATGTTTATATACCCTACAACGAAATACGCATTTTCACAGACCTAAAAAAAGTTTATTATTGAACGTGAAAAGAGAAAAAACATTAATATAAAGCAAGCTACTACGTACGTACAGGTACGACAATAAAATCCATATACACCTCAGGTCGACTGTTCTTGCATTTATTGGCTTTTCCTAGTTATCGAGAATACACTGGTTTTCTTTTTCGTGTATTAAAGTGCCATTGCCTCTCTCAGAAATGAAAGAAACCTGTAGCCTCGTTCAAGAAGTGCCCACGATATCAGTGAGGCAAAGTGATTGCCCCAGTAACAAGGGTACTTGTACCGAATGCCTGCAATAAATGCAATGCACTTTACGCAATTGAACGCCCTCCTAGAATTTGAAATGTAGCAGACGATACTGCGTGTAGAAAAAAAAAGTGACAGGCGGTACCGAAGAAATTTTCCGATAACCTAAAAGTAGATAAGATTGATAAAAAGATGATTTTTACCTCGATCAACTTTTTTTGACGTCCTTTTCGACGGGAAATTCGAAGCCAAAGGCCTTCGCACATTCCTATATATAGCCTTACTTCATTGAACTTCAAATTACTATGTGTCAGCCAGTATATACTACACAGCTGCTTGTGAAATAGACTTCGCCTACTATCTAGTACATTACAGAGGGCCAACCGCATTATTTCGATAGCCCTTGGTGGTAGAAATTCCTATTGAGAAGCAGCGTAGAAATTATAAATGGGAATTCGACTGACTTTCGGTATAACGAATTTACGGGTCATCCTTTCAGCGTTAAAGGTTATACGGTACGTTCGTAAAGTCCCGTGTAGAGGGCGTCTCGATGCTGCGTATAAAAGCGGGAAAATTTAAATTTAATTAAACTTCCAAAGTCGAAAACATCCCTAGACGAAGGCTACACATTGCTTTTTTGTTTTCATTTAATTACAGATATTCGTGCTAGCGGTGACTTTTGTTATCGCGGTAGGTGCCAACCTTGGCATCGCCGGATGTGTCCTGCGCTATAAGGAAATGAGGACGCCGACCAATCTCTGTTTAGTGAATTTGGCGGCTGCCGATCTTTTATTTGCACTTGGGGTACCGGCAGTGGCGTACACAAGATTAACACAAACTTGGAAGCTGGGGGAGACTGTCTGCAGACTCTTGCCGTATTCTCAGGTGAGTGTGGATCGCATAGGTACATATTATTTTTTGTTCCCCCTGAAATTCCCTGTTCGTTTATTTTAAGTGAAACAATTTTTAGTGGTCTGCATCGTCAAGGTGAAATTCCCCGTTCTTATATCCTATAGAATTGCTTTCGTTCTCCCCTATTCAGGGCATCCAAAAGGTAAATCCCCTGCAATTGGAATTTCAATGAGTAGCTCTCACGCATTAAGCCTTGGGTTCGTCGTATACATTGACCCCATCCAAGTTTACTATGACGATGTTATTCGAGCGCGTAATCGACGTAGCAATGCGATTTAAGGAACTAGACCATTTGACGTGGTCATGAGCATGAATGAATTTTTTTGAAAATCCATTTCGCACTGCCAACAGGAACCTGTAATCTATGATAAATTCAATTCGTCGATAAATTATCATTTCCTGTTTCCAACCTTTTCGCTGCTGTCCGATAACGTTATCGAAGTTTCTTGAAGGATTATGCTATTATTTTTTCTTTTAAATTGCATCACAACCTCGGCCTTTGATCGTAAAACGATGATGCGTTGCCCTTAAAAATTTTTCTCGTATCCCGTGAACTCGAGAGTCTTTTTTCATTTAAAGAGAGAGATAGCGAGAAAGAGCAATTTTGCTCTTGCCTTTCCCGCTCTATTTGTGCGCGGCGTTCAAATTTCAGAATAACAGGTATTTTAAATAACGTTTATTGTTCCGCTGCACTTTGCACTCTCGCCGCATACGCAAAATTGCTTTCTCCCTGGAACCGCGTATGCCACAGTGCATTTGCACCGTATTTCATTGTAGACCAAATATACAATGGATACAATGTATAAGAACACGTTGCACTACCACACAGTGCATAGATACAGAAATCCTTGAGAATTTTCACCTGGTTGTCTAGTAATTTCACCATTCTTATTCCCACCAGGCTTTAACGTCACGCAAATTTCGCTAAAGTAGACACGGACCATAATCGTACGACGTTAAATTTCTGCAGAGCACATGTGCACACGTGCGAACGTGCATGTTGCACATGCGGGGATGCCAAAGCAAAGTAGAAAAGTAGCTGCGGCCGCGATGGCTTGTTTGCACGGGAAATTGATGAGACTGGATTTAGATTCTGAAATAGGGATTTGGCAGTGGCGCCGCGTAGCGGCTAATAAAATCCTCAACGTTATCAGTGCCGTAGAAAGTTAATTGGATAAGTATTGCGATGATAATATTTTCAATAACACCACTGTCATCGTCGCAACGAATCAACGTCGATAACAACGAAACTTTCATTAGCACCAGCGGAGACTTCGACCGTTCGATTAATTACTTTCAATTAATTTTGAAACGTATCAATCATCGAACATCAATTACTATCGAGAACTAAGTATTTCGTACCCGTATTTGGATAAATTAGGGTCAGGCAGTAGCTGATAATACAGGATGATTCGAATTAGAAGATATTAGAAGGCATTCCAATATTTGTCGTCATTCTCCTGGTGGCGCGTCTATTTTTCTCTCCTAGATAAGGAATGTACATTCCATCGCGGTACCTCAATTGCAGTCATTCTCGGATATATATTTTCTTTTGCTTTCCCATAAACACATAAAATGCGAATGCCAGACCATCGTGCCTGGTAAATAATAGAAGAAATTTTATATAAATTTATTAGACACTGACAATACAGCAGAAACATTATTCGGGTACGTAGTAAAATATTTTGCTGAAACGTCACTCATTCCTTGTTACGTTATTCAGCATTGCTGGCGCATCTGACTTAATGAGTGACAGACGTTCATTTACCTTTTGTCCAGTAAGCATTTTGCTAATTATTCGCCGTATTCTTGCTTGAATTTCGCCTGTACTCTTTCCTCGCTTCAAATAACAAAGGAACGATAACAGACAATAAAATTAAGGAAATAACATATATGATTAATATTATAAGCGATACTCACAGTACCTGCTATTTAAAATTACATAATGTCAGACCAAAATCTATGCTGACCGTTGAATCAGTACAATAAGTCGTTAGGAAAAGAAATTCACGTGAACGTAACCTTGCACTTTTCCAGTTTGTCTGTGGATTTGTACTACTTTGGACGTTGACGTTGATCTCTATGGACAGACACAGATGTCTGGCGATCGCTCCATATAGAAGCGCCTTGACAGGATCCCGAGTTCTTGCGGCTAGTCTCATAACGTGGGCGATAGCAGCATCCTTGTTTCTTCCTGCTGCCTTTTGGTTTCGACCCAGGGTAAGTCATTTCTCAAGCGAACACTGAGCTGCGTCACGTCACTTTAGATAAAAATGCATATCTTGACGTTGTCTCTTTTGTTCTGGCATAACAGGAAGTGACTGGTGGTACCATTTGTACTTTGGTATTTCCAAAAAATGACGTGGTCAACATATCACTTTGCTTCACTATTCCGATCATCGTAGTAGCTTGCCTCTTGCCAATGGGACTGCTGGTTTATCATTACCAGAGAATTTTTCAGAGGATTCTGGACACTAGGAGCAGGTGGGCCGTACCTTGCGTTGCTCAGGTGGGTCCATGTTGTATTAATAAATCTGTTGAATTTGAATTTCGTGTAATTAATAAGAATTGATTTCATTATATAAAAGAAATCTTTTTACATGTTATATTAAACCCAGGGTTTGGAAGCAGGAGTTGGTGGTAGACGAGACTCTGAGTTATCCGTGGTCGGTACCCTGGTACCATGGGCTGGACGTAAGTTGTCCACCGTATCTATAACAGGTCGTCAAGGTAGAGCAGGAAGTCTCTCTCATCACGAGGAAATCAGACTTCACAAGCATCTACGGGTGGTCCGGATTCTTCTGCTCAACGTCGTGGCAGTTCTGGTTATGTGGTTGCCAATCACCATCGTCATGTTACTCATCTACGTGGACGGCAGAAGATCTAACGAGGATACGAACTTCTTTCTTAAAAGTCATCACTTTGTCTGGGCCCTAGTAATCGCCCAGCTCAACACCGTCGTCAATCCACTGCTGTACGGCGTCTTCTCTGAGAACTTTAGGGCGTGCTTTGTCAAGCTCTGGAGACGAGGTTTGAGCAACGATCATGGAAGTGGTGAACGTGTTAGCGGTGGTACGGGCTCCAGGAAGGGTGTGAAATCCTTGGAAGTTTTTCAAGACAGATTAGGTGGGCCCAGAACTCCCAGCAGTCTGAGAACTGGTCCAAGACCGCCGAAGAAAAGTTCCAGTTGCAGTATTGGCAGTATTATCGAAGTTCCCAGCTTGGAGAAGCTCTAGAAATTTTCGAAGGATTCTCAAAATGTTAAAACTTATGACAATTTTTTTTTTTACCACGTAGAACATTCGTACCTTTATTACGGCTCCTTGTACATGTTGAACTTTATAGCATTACAGTATAATAGTGAATCAGTACTTAGAAACGATTAACTTAATTTTACTATTGACAAATTATATTTGAGTGAACTGTCTCTATTAAATTTCCTTTTTTACACGTTCGTATCAATCATTTAATAATCATATCGCTATGTGCATCGGGCAATGAAATTGTATTATCCAATTGTAGGATAATTATTGCAAGAATTTATATGGTGAATCATATTGTTTTATGGATGATGGATAATGAATATACATTTTTTATTACTTTTGAATTTTCAAATTGGACCAAAGTTTCATCGATGTCTCTATCGATTCAAATCAACGTGCTTATTAATTATTAATTAATCAAGACATGCCGAACGGAAACGGTGATTCCGGTGTATTATGTACATTTCTGTATATACATTAAAAGGCACGTATTATACACACATATCTACTTCATAAAAAATGTAAATTTTTGTTGTCTTAAATGACAGCCATTTACACACATTTAAATAGGAGTTCATTGTATAATTTTAACAATTCAATATTTATTGATAGGTGTACCCGGTGGGGGCTGAAATAACTGCTTCAATTATTGCCAGAACGGGTAGGACGAAATTAGGCATCCCTTTGGGAGAGGATCCGGAATGTGAATTTTGCGAACGTCCGTTCCGTCCACTTGATTACGCGTCCAGGGTGCCAAATAGTTTGACTTTACTGCCGCAGCCATTTCCTGAATATACTCTGACTTTGACTCTGACGCAATACAGCCACCCTCGCAAACTCTAATCAGGGACTTCCCCGTCTGACGTGTATACAAGAACATGTAATAAAAGATAAACCAACAGACGTTGACTTTAAACAATCGACTTGGAAGCAAGGCTAAATCAACAGCTTGTAAAACTATTTTCTTCTTCTTTTTATAAAACGGCGATAACCGCAGGCTGGATATAAACAAAACTTACGCATCACAATAAAACTTGAACATGAAAGTGGAAAGGATTTTCTTGTCCTTTTATTCCAGGTTCCCGCATTAAAGTTTTCACTTTTTTTTTCAGTTTTCACAATGGCGAAACTGACATGGTATATGACCATTATAATAAATGTCGTATTGGCAATAAATCTGGTAACGAATGAAAAAAAATGATATGACTCGTTCCACGAAGACGTAAAGCAGGAACGAATTTAACAGAAAGCTGTTAATCAATGAATGTTGGCGTACCGATGGTAAACTATTTATATCTAAGACAATTGCGAGGGCTGCCGCAATTGATGCTCTAAACAGAATTTTATGCTTCGTTATATCGTGGCGGCATTCGTTATTTGTGAAGAAAAAAGTTTTTGCCACGAACGAAATTTGAAAAGGAAGCAACGATTCATGCACATTTTTAACAGGTATCTTTGGTAATGCGGTCCAATTAAATATTTTTAATTCAGAAACATGTTCACAATAGAACAGTTAAAGAATTTAGTTCTTAAAGATATATATATGTATATATAATATAAATACTAGGAATTATTTATTTCCTTGCGAACACTTTTCTTTATATCTGATAGATTTGCAATGTCCAAACGATCTTCAGATTGCAATTTATGTAAGGTTGCTAATTTAGATTCTATAAAATTAATTTTATCCAACTTTAATCCTTCCTTTTTCTTTTTCGGTGGTGAATCTTTTAAACAATTTTTTATTAGGCACCATGGCTGTCCCTCTTCAGTGTATGTTACTAGATCCACTGTGATATCTAAGGAGTCTGATATAAATTCTTCAGGTATTAACATTTCCAGCACAGTTTCAGATTCCTTAATCAGTTTTCCACAAGTCACTTTCTTCACGTCGTTCAATAGATTTAGATAGACCCAACAATTCTTAGGGAATATATTGGCAAAGTCAGCTGACAGAAATACTTTGCCTGCGATATGCTTAACATTCATCTTGGGTTGATATTGAAATTTTTTCTGGTGAGCATAGAGATTTATTCTGTGATTTTTATCCTCTTCTGCTTGCAACTCCAGATCTAGTTTTTGTAAAATTTTAGAGTCTTCACAGATTTTATCAACAATCTCTTCTGTGTTGGAAAGCATATTACAATCCAATTCTACAAATTCCTCTGTTTCCTGATCCATATTATCTGTGAAATCAAAGATCAAAGAGCGTTCTAAAAGTTCTTTTGCCGGTGTCAAAGCTAGAAGTTTTTCTTTGAAGATTTGAAAGCATAAAAAATACTGGTTCACAAAAATATCATGTTCCAATTGCTCTGAGCCAAAAATTTTCTTTGTGATATATGTTTCTCTCTCATCGCAGTAAATGAGATTTAATGATCCATCGTCAGGGAATGCACAAAGACTATGAATATTGGTTCCTAAATTAGCTCTTTCGAATATTAACTGCTGATTTTTAGTGTACATAAATATCACGTACTCAGTCTGTGCAAGGAATATTAAGCCACAAGTCTTTTCCTCACTTTTCCAAGGAACTATATCAGTAACCGTCTGTTCGCTGCAATAAATCAAATTAATACTCTTTCTGCATAATTTGAAAATTCTCTTTTCATATACAAACACACATAAACTGTCTGTAGGCTCAAACTCACTATCGCCAAATATAGCTTCACGCAAATCATGTTTTGTATCGTACGAATTCAATGCAAAACTGTGTACGCTACTTGATGGCACAGAAGTAGATAAAGGTAACAGATGTCTTTCACGTTTCTCTTTTTTGTCTTTTAGATACATAATACCAGATCTGAGATAGAATACATTGTAAAACTCATCAGCTAGTTCTATACCATTTTCACCGACCACAAATAATTTCATTTCTTTTGACAATTTATAAATACCCGTCGGTTGACAAATTACAAAAACTCTCTGTCCAAAACATTTAAGGGTCTTTATGGAATTTGGAGCTTTCAGCGTATGTTTAGTACCTGCTTCCCCATATGGACACACAACTAGTTTGTCGTCGTTCCAAAAGAAAAGTGTATCTTTTCCATAATGATTGAAAATAAGAAAGTTTTTCGGTGCGAAATCTTCTTCCTCTTCCACGTACATCTTAACTCACTTGTGTGTATAACCTTCTCATTATTGCTATTTGACAGTTAATCAAAATTTTCGTCTTCTTTCATCCTATTGGCACAGCGTGCAACGTTTCAACGTCGAAATAATACCGCAATCGATGTTCCTTCCTTCCTTCCTTCCTTTCCTTATGGCTGACTCCTCCAATGAGGAGATGTGCCAGTCCTTCCTTTCGTTATGTCGCAATCGATATTAAAAGCAGGAACTGCAAGAAGCAACACCAGAGACGAATAAGGAAATGCACAATGCTACGGTTTTAGGCGATAACAGAAGCATGACACTAAATCGTAGGCGGCGAGTCTGGAAGAAGGATTTTCGCCCATTTTCTTCGACGCCATTCAATGCATAAACTCGGTTTAACTGTGCTGTTAACCAATCAGGGACTTTTATTTCGAAGATAAACGAAGATTATGCATTGAACGCGTTGAACAAAACGGGCCTTTGTGATCATCGCCCCGTCGACAATACAAATCCCATTGTAGCTGAGCTAAACGTGAACAAGAACGCGTATCTTGGCGGGCAGAGGTTCTCCGCTACTCACCGCTGGTTCCCAAAGCAACCCTTAGAACGAGACCGGGAACTATAGAACTTCTCAAGAACTATTGAAAAAGCCTATTGTTTAAACATTTTAAAGACATTTTTAAGAAAGTTCACTGCCAACATGATACTCCTTGCAGCATCTCAATTTTTACTAAATATTATTGGATCTTGATTTACTTTCAAAATCGATTCAAAATATGAGATTGAGGCTAAATCAAAATCCCGCAGAATATAGGGAATAGATAAAAATTGAACTGAAATTGTAGAATATCGAAAATAAATTATGTTCAGATTGTGTTTGGAACTTTAGAATAATTCGTTAACTCAATAAAGTAAAATATTAACACTAAGAAATCGGAAAATCTGACCAAGCATATTTGGAAGTGCTGGAAGTTGTGTCTCCTCCTACACGAGTGCTCGAGGGTCAACGACACGTTGGAGCATTTTTAGCAAAGCGAGCAAATTATACTAAATACGCGAGAGCTAGACACCTGGTTAGATTCACTACACGAAAGACCATGGCCTTAGATACCCTAAGGAGGCTCAAGGCCCCCGTCGGGAGACCCATAAGGTCCTGTTGCGGCCACAACTTGGGCCCGACCCACTGAGCAAGCTCAGTGGATGAGGCGGAAGGGGAACCCCCGACACCCCTTATATGACTACTCGAATGAATATGCTTGAGCCGACCGAAGGAATAAGATAAGTAATTCAAGCACAATGTAAAGAGGGAGAGAACAGAGTGAAACGAGAAGATATAGAGGAAGATAGAATTTAAGAAGTTAAAAAGTAGAAAATTAAGGAACAGGAGTATAAAAGTAGAGAAGAAATCTCTCACTCATCGAGCCGTACGCGACCAATTTGCACGCACACAATTTTGGGCAACTTCCAGTACTTCCAAATATTCTTGGTCAGGATTTCCGATTTTTAAGTGCTATTATTTAACTTTATTGATTTAATGAATTATTTTAATATTCCTAACACTTATTTTATTAATATATCGATTTCAGCGTAATTTATTTTCGACGTATTACAATTTCGATTCAAAGGTTCATCAATTATATCAATTAATAGAACCAGTAAGCATATAAGCGACTGATAAAGCGGGCCCAGCCTAATAGGATTTGTGTCTTTGTCTGATGACTGCCATAAAATTCGTTTCAGGTCTAGAACACATACTATCTTTACCAATATCGTATTGATTAATCTAGTTTTGAGGTATAACTATTGAAGTTAACTATTTAATAATTAAATTCAATTGCCGGAAATAAAGACTCCGCCATTTTATCAATTCAATTAATGCAGACATATCCCCGCTTTCTTCAGCGCGGTTTAATGCATAAACTGCGTTTACCTTTAAAACACAAGTGTCTGATTGGCTAGTAGCACAGTTAAGCCAAATTTATGCATTGAACCGCGTCGAAGAAAACGGGCGATAACATGACGGAGGATGAATAGCGATCAGACAGCGAAAGAGTGTGTCAGCATGGTCAGCATGAAGAAGTGCAGACATCACAGTAAGACATCAGATGTCGCTACTGGGCTTCCGTATATATTCTCAAGCAACGTCAGAGCAACAAACTTTACCGTCGCGTCCGCTTCTATCTGGCCGAGAAATTCTACTTCGATAGTTTTAAAGTGTCTCGTCTGAAATACTCTAATATTTTCAAAATGATTCGGGTTTCGAAAGTCCTCGCACTTGCTCCGAAAGGGCTAAATAAATTTGTTGTGACAAATACCAGGTAAATTGAAATAATAAAGATCATGCACGCATCGAAACTGTTTCGGAAAAGATACTGGATTTTATAATACAATAGGGAAACGTTCTTCGTTTTGTTTTGCTTCTTTTCTTCTTCGACAATAAATTATGCAATTTTTCGAGAATCACAATGAACGTTGAATCAAGGTGTTTTGTACGGTGAAACAGATATTGTGAGCAGCTGTGCGCGATGCACTACTTGTTGCATGTACGATGAAATTAATGAGTAAGAGTAAAAAGGTGCAAAAATTGATTTCAATTGACTGGAGCAAAGTAATTGGAGTTATATTACTGTGCTAATTATCGTCTTCTATGTGAAATTTGTGGTATTTGACAGATTTTATTATTGATGTGAACTTTGTTCGAGTTAAAAGTATTCACGGATCTAAATGGCAGATTAGTCAAAACAAGCGGATGAACATTGGACTTTGCCCGAATAATTATAGTGATTCTTATTCATAACATCGCGCAGTAAAAATAAATAATACGCACTTCCTAATTTCACATATCAATTATTACGTGATAGAAAGTTAGATCGATGATATAATTTAAAGAATCTGAAATAACATTTATCTCCTTAACATATAGCTGTGTATAATACAGCAAACACTAAATAGTTCAGGGTCACTGATTATAAATAAATTCAATGTCGTTACTGAAACAGAAACATCAATTGACAGTTATTATTATTGTTTATCCTTATAACATAATGGTTATTTAAGAATGTTATATTAGGACGAAACAAGTATTCCATGTGTTTATTGTTATCCAAGAAAAATGCTGGCTACCGTTAAAAAATTTTCTATTTTTGTATGGCTTAAACAGATATAACTATTTTAGTGTGTTAATGTGCTTGGCTCATTTGAATTTATAGATGTCAAGCTACACAGGCTGCAGCAAAGACGGTCAAGGTAGAGAAATCCGAAAAGAAATCCACAGCCAAAGAATCACAGTCATTTACCATGAATATTTTTCGTGGTCATTTACAAGCCAGTCAAATATTCCCGTATCCTGAACCCTTAACGGAAGAACAGAATGAAACTTTGAAAATGCTAGTGGATCCTATAGAGAAATTTTTCGAGGTATGCCTTCAGGCTTGCAAGCAATAGCTTACAAACAATTATCAACTTAACTCATTTATAACAAGTGATTTATCCCATAGGAAATTAATGATCCTATGAAGAATGATGAGAATGCATCCATCGATGAGAAAACACTTGAGGCCTTATGGTCCCTTGGTGCATTTGGTCTTCAAGTTCCTCAGGAATATGGTGGGCTTGGATTAAACAATACCATGTATGCTCGTTGCGTTGATATTGTTGGGTACAACGATCTTGGAGTTGGAATCACATTGGGTGCTCACCAGAGCATTGGTTTCAAGGTACATATTATATGATAAATAGCTAATTTTTAAGATTTACAGATTATATAAAGTTCCCTATGCAATTTCTAGGGTATTCTTCTAGTAGGTACTCCTGAGCAAAAGGAAAAGTACTTGCCAAGAGTTTGCGATGGAGATTTTGCAGCTTTCTGTTTAACAGAACCGAGCTGTGGCTCCGATGCAGGAGCAATTCGCTCTAAAGCAGTAAAATCAAAGGATGGATCCCATTATGTATTAAATGGTAGTAAAATCTGGATTTCAAATGGAGGTCTGGCGGAAATCATGACAGTATTCGCCCAGGTGCCAATAACTGATCCTGCAACTGGTAAAACACAAGACAAAGTCACGGCGTTCATTGTTGAAAGGGCATTTGGAGGCGTCAGCAGTGGTCCTCCAGAGAGGAAAATGGGTATAAAATGCAGCAACACAGCTGAGGTCTATTTCGAGGACGTTAAAATCCCAGCAGAAAATGTTCTTGGCGGCGAGGGACAAGGTTTCAAGGTTGCCATGAACATCTTGAACAATGGAAGGTTCGGCATGGCTGCAGCAATGTCTGGTACTCAGCGTTATTGTATAAAAAGGACTGTGGATCATGCGACATCGAGAGTTCAATTTGGCAGGACAATAGAGAATTACGGAACGATTCAAGAAAAAATTGCCCGAATGTCTATATTGCACTATGTCACAGAATCTATAGCTTATATGATATCTGGTAACATGGACAAAGGTAGTCAAGATTATCACTTAGAAGCTGCCATATCAAAGGTAATCTAACCTCATAATGTTCTGGTCCATAACCTAAGAATTAGTAAAAGAATGTTTTCTTAAACTTCAAAATTTTTTCAGTGCTTCGGCTCAGAATCAGCTTGGTGGGTGTGCGATGAGGCCATTCAAGTTCTTGGCGGCATGGGATACATGAAGGACGCAGGATTGGAACGTGTTTTACGCGATCTCCGGATATTTAGGATTTTCGAAGGCACCAATGACATTCTTAGACTGTTTGTAGCTCTTACTGGAATCCAGTACGCAGGAAGTCATCTAAAAGAACTTCAAAGGGCTTTCAAAAATCCTGCAGCAAATTTGGGCCTGATTGTCGAAGAGGCAGCCAAGAGAGCAACAAGGGCTGTCGGTCTGAGTTCACCCCCAAATTTTACCCACTTAGTTCATCCTAGTTTAGCTGACAGTGCTACGCTCTGTGCCAAGGTACCTATCGATTCAACTGTTTATTAACTCAAATAAAAATTTGCATTATTAATTCCATCTTTTTTACAGAGCATAGAATCCTTTGGACAGGCCATCGAAAACAGTCTGATTAAATATAACAAAGGAATTGTTGACGAACAATTTATACTCAACAGATTAGCACAAGCAGCAATGGACACCTATACAATGGCAGCTGTGTTAAGCAGAGCCACTTTATCTGCTAGTAAAAATCTACCAAGTGCGCAGCATGAAATTCTAATGGCCCAGACCTGGTGCACAGAGGTCAGTATGCGTTACAAGATCTATCAATACGCTTCTCCGGACTCAGAAAATATGTAATAAAAACGTCTTTTATACAGGCATCCAGTCGTGTCGCGTACAATCTGAAAGCTGTACATTCCGGCAAACACTTGGACGTCTTTACAACGCTTAGTAAAATATCAAGAAACGTCTGCGAGGCTGGTGATGTCATTCAACCTAATCCTCTAGGATATTAATCTCAAAAAAAAATTCAGTTCTACCAAGAACTTAGTGACATAATGATATCTTTAATTACCGAACGTAATTGAAGATCCACCGACGCATTTTCCACATTGCGATTTCGACGGAGTTCGAGTACAGAAGTTATCGCGTGTGAGAAGATTCGTGTATACTTATCAAGAAGAAAGAATATATTTGTTTAATGTTAATTATATATATTTATAGCACATTTTTAAGTAAGCAACGATAATGCAATTCGTTGGGCCGGAATGGCTCGAGTAATCTTTTTCGAAATAAATATTTTTCTAATCAATCTCGTTGAACATTCATTTTTATGAAAACTCATTGAACTATGTCCAATGAAATTTTCTAAAAAGCCATGTTCCTTGCTCGAGAAATGGCTAGGAATCGCTTGGAATAATATTTTACAAGCAAATGTTACTCCCCTTTGCGGACTCCTATACAACCTTTTATTGCATATTAAGCAGGGAGTATTTGGAAGCACAAAAAATGTATCTATCGGGTAGAACTTGAATTTAGCAATTACACAGGCAATTTACGTTTCTCCTTAATTTCTGCTTCCGAAAAAC
This sequence comes from Trachelus iudaicus, assembly GCA_030142595.1. Taxonomy (NCBI): domain Eukaryota; kingdom Metazoa; phylum Arthropoda; class Insecta; order Hymenoptera; family Cephidae; genus Trachelus; species Trachelus iudaicus. The sequence goes on along the minus strand of JARQTH010000297.1, from coordinate 2,493,083 downwards.
GTGAGTAAAAGTCATTGACGCTCACTGAACTAACATTCTTTGCAATTCATATGACATCATGTTTCATTTTTTTTTCACTTCTCTTACTATTTGCAAATAAGGGGAGAAATTAAAAATCCATTATTTCATTTTATCTAGAGATCTCTCTTCTTCTTCTCCTTCTGTTCCCTATAGTCATTACTTTCAGATTAAATTGTTACGCAGCATTGCAGGTATTTCTATGATTGTGTATCGGTCAAGCTCCAATTTGAGTATATGTCGTTTTTTATCATTAGTGATGGCAGTGTTTTTCAAATGCCTTTTAAACCTGCCTTTCGGTTTCTTTTTAATTTTCAATATTTCTTTCATGTCCTGGAACATTCCAGAAATAAGTTAACGTTGTATGTGCGATTTTCCTGTGTTTTTCTCATGAACACATGATCCATACTAAGATCATATATTTCCTTAATGCATGTATACTAGATGAACAGTGGCTATAATATGAGAAAGTGAATAATTACGTGACGTTAAATAATTACGAAGAACGCTGGAGAAAAAATATAACGTTCTTGATTAAAATTTCAATCTTCGAGACTACAGGTGTACCTCTTTTATATTTTCAAAAGGACCACGATTTGAGACACTTTTAAATGTAAATCTGATTCAGTATTGTATCCAAACTTGGCTATTTGAATAAACATTCTCTGTAGTGGCACTTCGCATTAACATTGGCAACAACCCTGATTCTCCTGAATACGAAAATACTATGCAGAATATTTTACTGCAGTCCCAGATAAAGAGGTAACACGTGCGGCCGAGTCTCGATTGTAAAAGAGACAACGACGTCCTTTTCCAGGGACGTAGAAAAGCATCTAAACATTCCGAGCAAGACTGCTATGATATCAATTTAAATGGGGATGCATTCGAATTCTAGATTTGATCGTCAATATGTACGCCTGTAAATACACGATTTCGAATATGTTTTATTTATTAATTTATTCTTTTATCATCGGCCCCAATTGATGATTATTTATGAATAATCCAAAATCGGGCCCTGATCATCTATATGTGTAATAGTTCTTAAAATTCAATAAATTCTTTCACGCACACAGACAGACACAAAGATGCCTTCTCTCACAGGAAAAATCTCACTTGCGTCGCGACGCATCCTCAAAGAGGTTTATTCACGCATTACACATCGATGCGTATCCGTATTGACGGTCTTATCTTTTGTTCTTTTTTTCGTGTTTTCAATTGTTTCTTAGATACACCTACGTCAAACTGAATATCTTGGGCGATCGCGGCATCGCCAGCAAACACCGGTTTTATGTACCGGATAGATACCGCCATTCTTGGTACCTGGCGTAACTCTTCTCCTGGGAAACATGAAAACTAGCCCTGAGCTATTGAGATGTTCTTGAAGGTTTGTCCGTTCCAAGCGATGCTGATACAGTAATGCTGAAGCAACTGCGTCAGGAGTTCCCTCTCGTCCAGCAATTCTATGCGCTCAATCCTGGATCTCTCGGACTCAGGCAGCGAATCATATACTTCAACCATCGTCCACGCGTTCGAACCCTCCCAGCCATTTACTGTGAACCTGTAATAAAGTGGTTCAAGTTCAGGATGGCATTCTGTATTATTGATGCATTGCCGTGAACGTTAATCACCGTCTCTGCTGAGTTTCCAAACTTTCACAATCCTCTACACCGGCCAGAAGACATCCTCTGGTACGTAAGTTGGACAGCATCACTTGGCCAAATTTATCGCGCATGTTCACTTGTTCGTAATTAACAAAAATGCTGTTTGGGAACTTGCCAGACAGCCATTTTAACAGGGTTGAGGCTGCACTGGTATCTACATAGACCAGTACGCACTCAGTGATGAATAAAGTGGGTAGAGAAAAGTTCACTTCGGCCTGGCTCAATTTGTTTGCCACATCGGATATGTGCCGTAAGTCAATACCAACCAGATGATAGTTTGCTGCATGTAGATCAGTTGCTGAGAACCTAATCTCTCCATCTGTAAAAATATTAATGTAGACCCTCTGTACTCGATGTGTCTTCTGTTAAGGGAAACAAGCAACTCCAGGCCGTTTTGATAGAATTTACCGCCTTCTGAAGGCGTATCGTGTTGCGCTTCTTAAAAGGAAATCTAGAGCACCCCGATGTCTACCCATGTCGATATTGCAATGAAGGCTTTGAATTTCACCCAAAAAACATAGTAATTGTCGTCTCTCACTCGCCATTCGAATTGCTGCATCAAACCAAGTGGCGACTGAGAGTCGCCTCTCGATTGCAAAGGATTAATATGTAATCATCTGATTATATTGAAATTCCATGAATGAAGTACCTTCGGTATTTAGTCTATCTATGAGTTGCTTTTGCTTCTTGATGAGATAACATTTCTTAGCAGTAACACTAGGAAAATCTAGTTCTACAAAATTCAATGGACTGTTCCCTGCATCACGGAGCCTCCAATAGAGCGTATCAAAACCAGCACCCAAATTTATTATCTGTCCTTTTCCACCAGAGAGCTGAAAAAGAATATATGAAATAATACATTTTTATTACTAGCTACTTCCTATAGCAGGACCAATAAGCACACAGAATCAACAGAAGCCTCTAGCTTACCGTACGATAAAAGCATCTTTGAGATAATAATTACAATGCAACACGAATGAAACTACTGAACATAAGTCATTTCTCTGTGACTAATATAAAGAACAGACAATAAATGGGTACACAATTTCCATCAGATCTTTCATGCAACGACCAATAAGAGTTAAATTTATATTTAAATGCAACTAGATTTTACTACTGCTAGAGCAAACAGAAAAAAACATCTGCGCGAATTTGCGAGGTGGACGAGAATCGATTTTCTGTTGACCTATATAAATGAAATCAGGCTGAAAGCTATGGGAAAATAGAACACGGCCTGGGTCAGGTCAAGGTTCCCGGCAATGCGCATCCTCTAAATCAGCTGTACCAGGGTTGTCTAGGTTATCCAAAACGATTGATAAAAATTAACAGTATATCATAATCATACCTTGAGAAACTTATCGATAAAGACTTCGATGCCTTTTACCCTCGCGTAATATCCTCGATTAATTTCCGGCGCTTTACGACCGGTCTGCCTCACGAAGAAATTGATAAAAGGATCACTCCAGTAGCCAAGCTGAACGGCATAACGTTTGCATTCACTGGCGTCGTCGTTTGTGGCCTGTACGGCCTCGTCGTCCGCCATATCTTTTATCATATCACAATTAAACACTCGATATTAACGACGAATAATCATTGTCTCCTATCTTTTTAAATTCGACACTCGGCGATCTTTTATATGGCAGTTAGATAGCCAGTCATACGTCACACAGCCATACTAACAATGAGTGTATGGTATATAGAAACAAGTATTCTACTTCTGCAATGCATCATGGGAAATGCGTCGACCGGTGGCGCCACCAATAGTGTATTCAACGTACTGCTTAAGTCTTATAGTTCATTCGTGATAACTTTAAGTAAAACAGAAGTAATATATATATATATATAATTAGCCTGTCTACAGGCAACCCGTCAAACAGTGGTCGTAAGAATATGTGATGCTTGTGACAAAACGACGAATCGTTAAATTATAATTAAAAATTTTTTGTATTATGACATAATATATTTTACGGGCTGCATAAAAAGGAAATATAAAAATAATATAAAATTTTCTCATAGGAACCGAAAATTATATAATCCAATATGGTGTTACCAGAGAATATCGGTACATCAGTTTATACTGCACTCAGTCGGCATTAACGGCAAGATGACTACCCTGAACGAGAATCCAAAGGTAATACAGAAAATTATTTTATGAAATATATACAGATAAATGCTGTTACGTAATATCAAAAATCACCCCGTTCATAAAACTTTTCAACCCAGATTTGCAGTACCTACATGTAACATTGATATAATAATTTCTTGAGTGAAGCATCTGCATGCGGGTTGCATATAGACAGGCACGTTTATGTCTGAATTACACAAACTGAAATTTTATTTTAGTGCAAGTAACTAATTTTCATGGGGTCAACAATAAATGTTAAGATAAAAACGATAGCACATACGTAAGTAAACACAGCCATGTCTCTATTGTCTTACAATCTTTCAAAACTGGATGTCGCAAGAAAAAAATGTGTTAAACGAAATGGAACAATCAGTCTATTCTACTGAATTCGATTGACCACCGATCCGATCAATATGCGCCTCTTCGAGATAAAGTCATGTGTATCTTGTAGATGCCCATCGAAACTATCACGCATGTATGTATATACGACCGGGTAAAAAACAAATTCCAAATAAATCTTTCACCTAAATTTTATCTACGCGTAAATATATATATTTGCAAAATCAAATTGAACTCATCCAACATCCATACTTGAACGATCCTTTAGAAATTTAATTCCCAAAAGATTCAAATTAGAAGAATTAAGCACGGTCACACCAATAACTTGTATTTCGTTCAACAATGCAAGTATATATCCTGTGATCCTGACAAGTATTTAAATAGAGTGTGAGAAAAAAAGAATTGGGGCAACTAGCTTCCGCAGTGATGTAGATTAATCCCGTGGGGTAATCGGAGTTATTTATTTTTCTTGCATTTTTTTTTTATTTCACCACTTCACATACGCAAGGCAGCTGGGAGAGCGAAGATAGGGATTGGTTTCTTTCAAGCGAATTTATTGTTTAGCATATGAATGGTATCTGGGGGCCCCCTTTGGCACATTACAAAGAATTGAATAAAGTTTATAAGGAAGGCAAAACCAGTCGGCCTCTCTCGTTGCTCTTGGCCCGCGGAGAAGTGCGTGCGCCAACGCTTGTGAGAGCGAATGCGCATAGCGGGGCCAGGTGTTTTATTTCGAACCGTGGGACAGGCACGAATCTTTCCCTTCTCAATGGAAAACAGGATCCATTTTCTACGAGGGGACCCCTTAGTACATTCTCCATCTTTCTTGGGTTATTCTATGCCCTGTTCTCCGGGCACCAATTTCGCTTGGTTTATTATTCTCAAACGGGGCCTTGTGTATGTGTTGGGCCCGATGGGCCTCTCCTTGGTGATGTATTACTTCATCTTACTCTTCCTCGTGTGTTAGTAGTAAAACTAATCTTTTTTGCTCTCCGCTCTTCATTTTTTTTATTCCGAACAAAGAATTTGCTATTGTTTATTTTTTCCGAACGATACGTCTCGCCATCTTTACGTTTTTCTAGCGAACTAAGCTTACGACTCGTATACTTTTTAATGCGTAAATTCAATTTTATTGTTTGCTTGGATAGATTCTTTTTTCTCTGTATATAGAATTATGACAGAATTATTTTACATTAAATTGGAGATTTAGTTATTAAGGATTTTAAGGTTTTCGTTTTCAAAACGTCAACGCGGTATCCATTAACTTTTGTGAAACAAATATTTATAGAGATTTAATGGAATAAATTTGAAAACTTCCGCAACGTACCAATGTAAAAGTCTTTCACTATTTGAAAGATCGAGACCGCACGCAGGTACATTATATGCACATAGTATAGTACGCACGTACAACAGGGACACAAAAAACAGAGTGCAATAACAAAACTGTGGCCGAAATTCGTTTCCTTTAGGGGTGGCCCCGACTCTCTTTTATTAACGCGTGGAAATTCGATCGCACAAAGAGATTCCTTTATTATTGATCCGGCTCTAACCTAACCGTTCTTCCGAATGAATAAACGGCCCTCAAAAACTCGTTCTCTCCTCACTACTTCGTCGTTCAGAAAGCATTTAATAAAATCTTTGCCCCGTATTTACGTTTTTATTTTTTAACCCCTGCTTCCCCGACCTCCTTATGAATCCCTTCTCCTTTTACCTTTTTAACCGCTACGTCTCCTGTCATGGTGCTGAAAACTCGACGGTTCATATAATACTTTTTTCTTCTTTCCAGTCTCCTCCTTTTTTCTCTTCTGGTTTTCGTTACACCAGCGTTCGCTTTGTCCAATTTTGAATATGACGTGGTTCGGTGGTCTCTATTTAAATTAAGAATAAAAATCATTGACCAAGAATACACAGATGGGCAACTCTATCGATTTTTTCTATACAAACCGTTAATACCCCATGATTCATGCATACGCACCAACTGTTAGGAAGTTTTGCGCATAAGGGAACTCTAAGTGGTTGAATTTTCATTTGATGGATGACAATTCGAAATCGGTTCAGCAGGCCGGGACGAGTGCAATTTGATTTAAATTCTCCAAATAATGCCCACATCTCGGCCTGCCGGCCGTTCGGCGTTTTTTCGTTTCTCCATTGATACTCTGCATCTTCTTTTTCTCCACATTATCTTTTTATCCCTTTGTCGCCTTCCTCCATCGTTTCTTTCCTTTACTTCATTATTTCTCGTTCGTATTTCTTTTTCAAGCTTGTGGCGAACTTATGCATTCCGATAGGCCGGGACAAGTGCAATATTGGACAAATACTTGTTACGGAACATTGTCACCAATCTCAGCCTGTCTTCGATGCAAAAATTTCAAGCTAAATTCGCTACTCCGTATTAGTCGTCATGGAAAATGATGCCCTTCAAACGTGGACCTTGACCAATTCAGTCTCCAAATCGAAGAGCTTCTGCAGGCAGGATGTTAAAGCAAAACAAAGGGCAAGCAGAACTGTCCAAGCAAGATAGAAGAAAATCAACAAGCCACGCAGCAACTGTGTAAAATAAAAACACAGAGACAAAGAAAATATAACAATCGTAGACGCTGAATTTTGTCAAACGGTTTACAGGCTTTGGCGGGATTGTGTAAAAATATTTCTTGTCACGCTCCTCGCAAATGATTACTGTGTCTCTTAATGTCTTGATATTAATTAAACTCACAAACATGACTTTCAAAGCAAAGACACGCAAAACCACAAGAATTTTTGACAATTCTGTAAATTCGTAATCAAATTCAACGGATGCATGCAGTTAGTTGCGTACTTAGATATTATCAAAACAATTTTTATTTCACACAACTGTTTTCTGTTTTTGAATATTCATATAAATGGACCCCGCACCGTCCTTGTACTGACGAATCAAATTTGAAAATTTCATTATCCAACGCTTATCTTTGTCGTTAATACGAAGTTTAAGGACTGACGCGAAAGAATAAAGTGAAAATAAAAACAATAACACACAAGTATAATGGCACATGACAAAGTAAAGTACTGACTTGATCAGTATAAGAGAAAACTGAAGCAAACTGTATTATTAGCGTAGCACTTAAAATAAGAAAGGTAACAAATTTTAAAAAATTTCGTGGAAACAAACAAACAAAATTACCAAACAAACCTTAACGACCACTATAAGAGACACAGGCGTCGCCACGCGGTCAGCGTGTCCCCGGCTCGACGTTGCTTTTGCGTAGCAAAACAGAGATTGCGCAATTCACCAGAGAGGGAACAAAGTAGTAACAGTGGCTGTACCCAAATCCCCAGATATCTCGACCCTTCGATTACAATTATAGGAGAAGATGCAAAGGTATTTGTTAAGTCCACCAAAGAGAAAGACACGAATGAGCCATCACGTTAAAAGATCCAGTAAACTGATCGGCGAAACAGTAGAAGAAAAAAGTAAGAAAGAAACGCGAGAATCCTTGCAAAATCCTACGTATATATATACACACATATGTGTGCTGTAGGTCTTCAAAGGATGCATGGTCCACTTGGTTGAAACTTCACAGGATATGTAGAGTTAAAAAAATAAATCAAGTAAACCACACGAGAGTACACGACACTTCCGTAAGATGTGCGACGAGAAACGCCACAGTAATGAACTACAAGCGAAGAAGAGGGTTCGCAGAGGAAACTGGCCCAAAAAGATATATAACAAAATAATTCTTTGAAGAAAACGTACACGAACATGGACGTTACTCGCACGAACTTCCGAGTGCGACTGGCTGCACGAGCCAGGTGTCCCGGCTCTTTATTCCTTTTGGGGCGCCGAGAGCTTCAAAGTTCTGAGCTATATAGGCGGCTGATGCGCCCCTGGTGGGGATATATTCTTATTTAACAGCCACACAACGGGCCCATAGGTTCTCCTTATCCCCACCATGAAAATCATCATGGCCCACAGGCCCATCTTCCCCTATCAGCCTTTCGACCTTTTCTCCTTCTACGTGCGAGTGCGCCCGCTTTGTCGCGCTGGATGGATGGATAGATGGATGAGGTATAGTACACGAAGCATGGGGCCCAAAGAACACGGGCCCGCCAAAATTGTATCAGCTGTCCGGATTTCGGGGTGGAGACGGAGTGCCTTATAATACGCACGATACTCACCTTCTTCCTTTACTTTTTATTCCTCTTTTCTTCTTTCGTCCTCTTCTTTCCTTATGCGTCTGTTTGTCGTTCTCTTTCTTTATTTCCCCTTATTTCTACGAATTTCTACTGTTTCTCCCATTTTCAAGCTGCGTTCAGAAATTATGGGAGAGAGACAGGATCCAGGTAAAGCTAACTGCTGCCGTTGGCTGTTACCGGTTAGTCGACGTAGCTACAATTAAAAAGAATATAACGTCAAATGTATATATACTTTTGAATTTGCGAACCCTTTCTGGCCCCCTTTTATATATTTCTTTTTATTGCGCTTCTCTTCCTGCAGGGTTGATATTCTCAGGGGTAACTGGTATTGGAGGACTAGTGCTTTCTTGCACACCGATCGATTTTGCCAACCGTTGTGTCTCGCATTTAAATATCTATGGAATATACATATATTTTGGTCAATATATATCACGTGTGATAATTGACATTGTGGCAGTTTCATGCCCTCGAAAGTTTAATCATTTTTAATTATTAAACTCTTGAAATTTGGCAGCTAACGACGTACTGTGTCAGAGGCCATCTTCTTGTGGTTTGCATTATAATGGAATCCCATGAACATGCAATCTTATTTATAGACCATACGTATACTTAATCGATAAACGTTCCGTTGTTCATAAAAACCATACATATGATACAAAGCCTACAATCATTCAGGTGTTCTTTGTATTGACTAACTAGAACGCATTCCTCCATAAATATGATAATGACCCCATGGTGAATCATCATCTCACAAATGCATAAAGCGTTAAAACGAATCACGCGAGTTTGGTCCAGTTTAAAAGTCATTCAGAATTACGTAATAACATCAATCACTGTTGAAGACTGCATAATTAGACAATATATATATAATTTAACTAACATCGAGTAATCATAATGGAACTGCCAAACGTAGCATAATATTCAAAAATTGTACGTATATCAAAAAACAATTAAAAATCATTCTGGAATGAAAATTCAAATCATATAATAATAGGCGCCTGCGTACACGTGCAAAACTGTATGAAGTTGCGCATGCGCAGTGAGTATCGCACAAGAGCGCCATACATAAATTCTTATGTGTAAATCGAATGAAATAATCAGAAATAGCAGATAAGTTTCCTATATAGGAAAGATAATAAAATAAAGTTTGAGAACCACTTGTAGGAGGACAGCTGCGCCCTGAGCGCATCTGCTGTCGGTTGCGCGGGCACGCGCTTATACTTATGCTTATGCCCGTGCTTATACCCCAAGATGTCCATTCTCCCTCTTTTGGCCTCCATTTTACCCTCTTTTTTAACCCTCCTCTCCTCTTTCTTTTCCATTCCCATTTCTATTCCCATCTCCTCCTCCTGGTTCTACCTTTTTTTTTTCGAATCGTTCCATCTCACTTCTGGTTCCTTAGGCTCATCCAACCGAACCAGGACTCAGCCAATTCACCAAAGAAACGTAAAAGAAATGGCTACATGCATGTATACACGTACTTCTCACGTATCAATTCCTTTCCTTCTGTTCCATGATAAATTTGTGACTCCTTTCCTCTTTCCTCTAGGCAATGAATGTATATGCCTAACCTTGTTAACTATAGTATATAACTAGGTATACGTACTTATGGTTTCTCTAGGTACCAGGAACCCGGTGGACTCTTTGAAAATCTGTCATGGCGCGCATTCGCCTCTTGGTCCGCGCGTAATACCACTACTTTGTTATAAGGGCATCGTGCAGCCGGCGTAGCTCACTGAAAAATTCTCTTTGTCCCTATTGTTGAAAGGGATTTCCACGGCGGGTTACTTCTCCTGGTAAAAGGGACCATGAAGTAAGGATCAGAGCGACAGCAATAGTCTTCTTAGAAATTTTCAAATTTTCCCTCGGTACCTACTTGTTTCCTTCTTCCTCTCTTCGTTCATCCATAGGGTTGTCTATCTGTCTCTATGGTCTATGAGGATGGGATAGGTATCCAGTACCTACCGATGAAAGCCGGTGGCTCTACTGCTATACAGACTTTTCTGTTCTTTCCACTGGGCAAGAATGAACTACGTAGACCCTTGCAGAGATTCTATTTGCATAGCGAAAGATTCCTCCTTGAACCAGCTGTATCTTCTCATTTCACGCACCTGGATGTCAGCTACGTGGTTAGCAGGCATGGTTACGATGGATATATTTAATTTCATTCCATGGGATATTCTTGATGTTTTTATTTATGCTAACCTGTCGAGTAATCATTTTTGGTTGAGCTGGCTGTGGGTTTTAATAGATTAAGACTGAGCTTACCTTGTCTCTCTTTGTTTCTATTAATAACTCTGCTTCCACTGTGAACAAGGTAGAGTATGGTGGTTGTAGAGTTGACTGTTACCTGAAGAAAATTCTGGTATTGTCATCTTTCTTGCACATTGACAATGAGGTTGACCTAGCTAAACTTTCAAGACCCTTACCATACGTCCATCCTATTGCCAACTTTTATTTGCATGAAGGAATAGTCGGCCTGGACCTAGGGTATCCTTCTTTTTGCTCGCGCACCTGGACAATCCTCTGGAAAAATATAGAACTTCTGGTACTGTTCAACAGGATTTGAGAATTTTCCTAAATCTTCAATGGTCCCATGGGAGAACTGCAACAAGCGTATTTTATTTTATTTATTTCATACGTACGGATTTGTTAACAAAAAGTACCATGAGTATGATAACCTGTCTGGTTCGCATATAGTATATACAATGGTATAAATCGATGGGTATAGAGCAGGTAACACCTGGGGAACGTTACTTTGAAATTATTTCAGAATGGTTAATTAGAAACAGCCAGGTGTGAAATTACATTAAGGCAATGACAATTCCTTGAATTTTGGGTGGCAATAAAGCAACTTCATGACCAAGGCAATAATATTATTTATGGATTGCCGTTTTACGGCCCAATGGTAAATTGGAAAATGGTGGGATATATTCGAAGTCAGTGTAATACCCAAAGAAAGTGACCGGTGAAAAGTTTTGTTTTCCGGTACTGATACAAATATTTATTTTTGCACTCTCTTGGCAAAAATAATAATTAACAAACTACAATGAATTCTTGCGACGAAACTTTCAGGAAAAATCCTACAGAGAGATGTACAATCTATCCAGGATAGGTATACAGGGTGAAACCAGCAGCGTACCGTATGGGCCATACACCGTGGGGCCCAGATGGCAAGCGTTGGGCCCCTTGCTTAAATTTTAAACGCGATATACAGCCGATGGGCCTTGTGCCACCTGCTCTACACCAAGCTAACGCCCGATTTCGTCCAAATAAATTCTCTGGAAAAACATGTCCACCCATTTTAACATTTTACCTCGCTGGTTCACACTTTGCGCCCGCCCATTACAATAAATATAATTTTTATTAAAATTATCACAGTTTGATCCATACGGGGCCCATGTTAGCTACTGTGAACAGAAGTTCATAAACGTTTTGTATCGTGGTCCCATTTTGTTCTTCTTGGAGGACCTTTGCTACAAGAAGCTCCCAAATAATTTCCATTTCACAGGTAGGTTCAACGTATAAATTCACAAGGAAAAAGTTTTGAGTTACAATCGTTTTCCAACGATCGTGAACCAGCGTTACAGTTTGGGACGGGTTTGAAAAGATCTTTGTTCGCGGAGGAAGTAGCCCTGCGTCAGTGTGGATGTACGTGTCTTTTTCTGTATTGGTTCGCCGGTGTGTCACCGGAAGTCCAACATACATAATACCCATGGGTGCGCCTGCGAGCTATTTTTCGCTTCACTGACAAATAAAAACAATAATGAGGCATAACGTGCACGTCGAAAAAAATTAAGTGATACCGATCACATACTTCGTAATCAGGAAAAATGGAGCATGGATAGAGCGTCGCGATCTTTTAATTCTTTAAATCGTTGCCATTCAAACATTATTCGTGTCTTCAGCATCATCTGGATAGATTTCCAGTAATTTTTTTTAGAACGCCATCGGTAAACGCCAAGAACATTTGTTACCTGATCAGTTGAGACATGACGTATCATAAGAAGGAACAGACATGTTTGAGAACTTTATAGAAAGATTTCTCTTGAGCTTAAAAATTACGATGGTTTTACGAAATATTTAAATACAATTTTTAATTTTGATCACCTTGAGTGAAGCTAGTTTGGATTGATTGATTATTTTTTTGTAGGTTAGATTTATTTCTTAGAAGAAAAATGTTCTACAGTAGCGAACCGACTGTTGGATAGTAGAAATTCTATTTTATCGACCAGATACGTCGGTTGACAGATGTCAAGAATAGCTGAATATTAATTAAACTTTCACTGGAGGTAGATGATAAATATCTTTTGATGAAAGACTACGGCCCGGTTTAACTAATGTTAACTGAGGTTTATTTGGCGAAGTTAGCTAATCAGATATCGGTATTTTCGACAACCCCGGGTCCGATTGGCTAATGTTAATAGGTAAACCTCAGGTAACTTTAGTGAAACCGACCCTACGGGCTTCTTGACCTCGTTAGAAAGTGGCCTGATTCTCCAGGAGGTAGTCCAGAGAAATGCGTTTACGAGGATTTTTCGGCGAGAATTGGCTGACGTGTCGATCGACAGGGCGCGTGTGATGATTTCAAACCTCAGTTAGCCTTATCGTACAGGAAACCGCTGAAGACTGTATTTTTAAACGAAGCCTTTCAGTTACTCGCGTACTGGGTGTTAGTAATAGTCTTGTCTTACTCCGTCCACGTTTAATGATCTCAATAATTTTTTTACTTTTCTATCATTCAATACCTTGCATTATTTGCTTAATTTATCTTCGTTGGGCTCTTTTCATTAAAAGTTTACCTAATCATGCTCTATGTTCAGTGACTGATAAAGATTTAAGTACTTATTATCTTATTTGTCAAAGATTATAAATATTTCAAAACTTATCTATTTAAACCTGTGAAATGTATACTTTTTCTTGAGTAGTTGTATTCGATAGGTTTAGTATTCTTTACAAAAAGGAGTTAATTTAATGAATCAATATTTTAATTTTTTATTTGAAGTTTCTAATGTACTATATGATAGTGCATTTTTTGTGATGTATGTTTTATAGAGTGAGAAATATAGTGTTGGGAGTGTAATTTTTGCTATCTAAATATATATATTATTTGTATTGCTGAAAGTACTATTAATTTTTTATAATGGCAACAAAGAGTGAAAAGGAATATAGAAATGGCAAAAACATGCCAATATACCAGGAGGATTCCAAAATTGTTAGAGTAGTCTTTATGTCGTTACTTTTGGATCTACTGGCATTTACAATGATCCTGCCACTATTACCAGCGCTTTTGGATCATTATGAACAACTGGATAAAGGACAAGGACTTTACTCCACAATTCTGAATCATATTCGAAAGATACAAGTATATCTGGATGCACCAGATAAATTTAATTCAGTTCTATTTGGAGGTAATTTTATCTTATGAAAGTGATTAGATATAGCATTATGAGATTTATTAAATTCTGCAGGATTCCTAGGCTCCATGTATTCGTTCCTTCAATTTCTGGGGTCTCCAATCGTTGGTGCGTTATCTGATGTTTATGGGAGGAGACCTATGATGCTACTGTGCCAATTTGGAATAGCACTTTCCTACCTGCTTTGGGCATTTTCACACAATTTTGGATTATTTGTATTGGCCAGGTTTGTTGGCGGTATCAGTAAGGGTAATGTCAGCCTATCAATGGCAATAATAAGTGATGTTACTTCGCCAAAGACCAGAGGACGCGCTATGGTGATAAAGACTTTTTTTATATAAACATTACTTAGGGATGTCTGTATTTTAATCTATGTTTTTTTTTTCAGGCTTTAGTGGGTATTGCATTCTCTGTTGCTTTTGTTATTGGACCGATGATTGGAGCTTTGTTTGCTAGAATTTCTAGTGGACACAGAGAAGGACACTGGTATGCAGTACCTGCTTTATTTGCTCTTTGTCTTGCTGGCAGTGACCTGGTTTATGTTGCTTTCAATCTTAAAGAGACATTGCCAAGTGGTTATAGAGCAAAATCATTAGTTACTGGAATATCTGGTGCATTGACATATATTAATCCCATAGATCTATTTCAATTTAATGGCGTCTCGGGGCTAAAAAAAGATGGTGAGCAATATTGATCTTGTGATTTTTTTGAGACTTTTAACACTAAACTATTTATTTCAGAATTGCACAAACTAAGGGTCCTCGGTCGTTCTTATTTTGTATATTTATTTATATACAGTGGACTTGAATTTACCTTAACTTTTTTGACGCATCATTCGTTTGGATTTACCAGTATGCAACAGGGTTGGATGTTTTTGGGAATTGGATTAACAATGGCCATCTTACAAGGTGGCTGGGTGAGACGAATTCCTCCGCACAAGACAAAATCTATTACTGAACTGGTATAAAACACAGTATACATATATATATAATATAGCAGATGAAAGAATGACATTTTATATGTAATTATTATGATTAATTAGGGTCTTTGGTTAATAATGCCGGCTTTCGTTTGCGTTGGAATTGCCAAAGGAACGTTGATGCTGTATTTTGGTGTTTTCCTATTTGCAGTCTGTAAGTTATTATATTTTATTAGATTTAAAGTAATTATTTTTTGTTTTTCCGTAATTAAACCTTTTTTTAGCAACTGCAATGGTAGTTACTTGCATGATGACTCTAGTGTCGCGCATTGGACCAGAAAATCAAAAAGGCGCTATAACTGGAATTTTTCGCTCTCTAGGAGCACTAGCGCGTGCTTGTGGCCCAATAGTGGCTTCTATAGGTATATTGAAGTATACCTTTATTGTCCGAAATTATTTTATCTAATAAACATTGTTTTAATTCTATTCTAGCATTTTGGAGCATCGGTAGCACAACAACTTATTTAATAGGTGCTATTTCTCTTGTCATTCCACCAGCTATCCTGCGGCCACTCGGATCAATTTAACTTATTGTCAGTACAATATTAATTACTTAATGACCTAATATTTTATAAAGCATAGGAGAAAGTATTTATATTTATATTTATATTTATATTTATATTTATATTTAATGCGTGACAATAACGTGATCAACCAGTAAACTGTAGTTTTATACTGATAAAAATTATATTACTTTTTGATAGCCTTTATAAAATATTTTACATGTAATATAAGAATTTTATATTCTATTCTAAGCACAATACTTTTGTTAATCAAATTTTTATATTTATATATTGAAATATATTAACAGTTTTTTGTTAACAATTCTTGTGTACTCTTTAACAATAAACCATTACCAAACATTACGCTTTAATAAAAGATCATACCCAGCTTACAGTCGATTACTATCCTATTGTCAATCCAGTGTGTATGAAATTCAAATAATTGTAATCAAGATAATATACGTAAATAATAATTTATTTTTCTACACTATTCACGTCTAATATAGAGCAATCAGCTACTAATCCTTGGGCAAGTTTGACTAATTCATGACTTATATCATTGCACGAAATCCAATGAAGTTTTATAAATGTCAATACAATGTGAATTATGAATTATAAGTCGACCATAAGATAGCTATTGACAAACAATTCATTCTGTAATCGATAAGAAAACTCAATCGGTATTGAATGGCAACAAAGTCCCATCCATTCAGGGCGTTATTATCATACCCAGTGCTAAGAAAAATGGCGTACATCATCACGTGACCATTCCCACCTTCATCCTATCCAATAAGAACGCGCGAATACTCTTGGATTCCGGGAAGTGTGCTCGTCGGCCCGCGCCAGGAGAGAGAATTGACCGATCGACGAAAAGACGAGGAGTGTCTTCGGGGTACGACAAATAACAGTTTAAGTAAATCCTGGCAAGAAGCCTGGGAAGACGGAGTATTAGTGCGTGTAGGTGTATAGGCGCGTGAATTTGGCGACGAGGAAGAGGGCCACACGCATCCTGGGCCCGTCTTCGGATCCAGCAGGTATTCGATGACGCTTTTGAGATCTCCTTCTCTATGTACTTATGTATCTCTCTGTAACTCTGTCTTCTTTCAAGTTACGGCGAATCTCATTGTTAAACATGCCTATGAACTCCTATGCTTTCATAATTATCCATAAGTTTTCAACTCATACCTTCTCCTTTGGTTTATCTATCTACGCGTTATCGTTATCTGCGACACTGCGACGTCTCGACGTGAGACCCCCGGGAAGAGTTTTTTTAGTTTCTTTTTTTCGAATTGAGTGTAATTCATATACCTTTTTCTCTATCCTGTTTTTTTCATCTTTTATTATTTATTTCGATGGATTTAGCTGGTTTTTTGGATTATGTATTCGCCGTAAGTACGGGTGATTTATTGGAGCATTTACGCGTCATGGGTTTTCCCCTAGGTTTCTATGGTGCTTTCTCTTGTATATGAATAAATATTTCTTTTTTTGACTTACGCATTACCGATGTTTCGTAAGTTTTCTCAACTCTCGAAAATATTTTTGAGTCTGTTATAGTCTGATGAAATTTTTACATATAGTATTTGGTGTTCATAGGTTTATTTTTAGACACGATTTTTTCTCATACTTTCACGCGGTTCTTGTATACTTCTACTTGTTTGACTGACATTTTTACCTGCTCTTATTTATACGCTTTACTAATTTATATGTGTTTATTTCCTGTGTGTTGTTTATCTTAGGATCTGTCATGCGAACTTATGATTATGAATTTATCAATATTTCTTGAGACAGAATAATTATATGACTATGGAAATAGCTTGGCTCTTTTTTACGTTTATGAGTAGATTTATGACTTTCCTTAGAATGCTATTGTTCTTCAGAAAGTTTACACTGTAACAGTTTATTGATTGCATAATAGCCATAGTCGTATTTCTTTTTCATAAATAGTATCTCTTAAGAAAATAAAGCATTTGCCACGCAGGGAATCGTCTTATCACGTTGGAGGTTTATTCAACTTTATAGACAAATGTATAAGGCTTATAGTAGTTAGATAATCATTGTATTCGTTATAAAGGAATTTTGTTTCAGGAAGTGTAAAATGGTTATATTTGTTGATATTAAACAAATCAATGAGAAGAGTGTAAAGAATTATTCATCATCTTTTTGTTAATTACGATAGCTTCTTGTTGGCATTTGCAGGGCCAGGATCATTAAATTGAGGTAGAAAAATGTCGTTGTGGGCAAAAGCACAGCAGCTGCCCCAGGAGGCACTGCAACAAGTGCGATCCGTTTATGGAGAGCACTTTCCCATTGAAGTTCGTCATTTTCTGTCATCATGGATAGAGGACAAGATGTGGTATTTATAAAAGAAATAGAAAAATGTACTTCATTAGTTACTTTTATGTGAAATAACTTTATTTTCTTATTTAGGACGGATATAGAACCAGACAATCCACAGTATGAACAGTACATAGCTAATTTAGTAGGCTCCCTTATCCAGGAACTTGAGAATAAAGCCAATTCCCTAAATACTGAAGACCTCTTCCTCACGAAGCTCAAGTTGATGGAGGCTGCCAAGATGTTTCGAGTGAGTTCATTTATTTAAATAGGCGTAAATTTAACCAGAATGATTACCCATACTTTTGTTTATAATAGACGATAAACACTTTTGCCTTCCTTCCTTCTAATCTTTCCAGACGCCAATTTCCGTAGCCTTCTACGTTATGAAATGGAACATAAGAGATTTGTGAATGTATGAAATCTAATTTCTAATTGTAAAGACAAAAATATTCTTAGAACTTAAGCCTAAGCAGACTACAGCTCGCATGCATGTTATTTTTCTTTCGCGTTATATTGTCATCAGGCTTATACAATGAATGAATGACTGCTTATGTACAATGTTCGAAATGTTAATTTCTATTGCAGCAAAGATATAGCCAGAATCCAGGAACACTCTTCAGGATAATTCGACATTGTCTGGGAACGGAGATGAAGCTCGTAGCGCAAGTTGAGAATCTTGGTGGCGCTTTGATGAGCATGGCCGGTGGAAGAGTCGGTCTTATGGTGGGCGACGCGGTCGCTGAAATTGCACAGCAGGTTGAGGTCTTGCGACGTCGTACACAGGAAACTGGTGAGGATTTGAGGAAGATGGAACAGGAACAGGAAGCCTTTGCCATAAGTTATCATGAATGTACAAAACTGAATGCGCACCTGCAACATCTAGCAACACAGCCACAAAGTCAGCAGAGCATAGACTTGGAGAAAAAGATACGCCGGTAAATTACAGTGACAACCCGTCATGAAAAATAATGATTTACGTTGAATCACTAGGTTGACCTAGGACAATTGTCCATTATTAATTTTAGACAAAAGGAACAGCAGGAACAGCTCCTTAATCATAAAGTAGCCAGCTTGATGCAGTTGCGACTAAATTTGGGAGATAAGCTTAAGGATACCATCGCGCGATTAAACAGTTTGCAGTCACGTGTTCTCGACGATGAACTAATCCGATGGAAACGGGACCAGCAGCTGGCTGGAAATGGAGCACCTTTTAACAGCAATCTGGATTCCATTCAAGAGTGGTGCGAGAGTTTAGCTGAATTAATTTGGCTAAATAGACAACAAATCAAGGAAGCTGAAAGACTCAAGCAGAAGTTAGCCCTTGACCCACCGGGGGTTCAGGACATTTTACCTACACTAAATTCACAGATCACTCAGCTTCTAAGTTCCTTGGTAACGAGCACCTTTATCATTGAAAAACAACCACCTCAAGTGATGAAGACTAACACGAGATTCACGAGTACAGTGAGATTGCTCGTTGGTGGTAAATTAAATGTTCATATGACGCCACCTCAGGTGAAGGTCAGCATTATCAGCGAAGCGCAAGCCAATGCGTTGTTGAAGAGTGACAAAATGGCTAAGAGCGGAGAAGCCAGTGGTGAAATTCTTAACAACACAGGAACAATGGAGTATCACCAGGTGAGACAATATAAACAGTTTATCTCTATCGTCACGTGATTGATTAAGTAATTTGTATTACAAGATAAATCTTTTATTCTCAGGCCACCAGACAGCTCTCAGTGAGCTTTAGAAATATGCAGTTAAAGAAAATCAAACGCGCCGAGAAGAAAGGAACAGAATCCGTGATGGATGAAAAGTTCTCACTTCTGTTCCAATCACAGTTTAGTGTCGGAGGTGGTGAATTGGTATTTCAAGTATGGACCTTGAGCTTACCAGTGGTGGTAATTGTTCACGGAAACCAGGAACCGCATGCTTGGGCAACGGTAACCTGGGATAACGCTTTCGCCGAGCCAGGAAGGGTACCCTTCGCAGTGCCTGATAAAGTTCCCTGGGGTCAGGTCGCTGAAGCGTTGAATGTCAAGTTCAGATCAGCGACAGGGCGATCCTTAACCGAGGACAATCTTCGATTCCTGGCAGAAAAGGCTTTTAGAGGTGGTAACACAGGCGGTCAGGATTACACGGGACTACTGTTGAGTTGGGCTCAGTTTTGCAAGGAACCATTACCCGAAAGGAATTTTACCTTCTGGGAATGGTTCTACGCAGTGATGAAACTTACCAGGGAGCATCTACGAGGTCCTTGGATAGACGGATACATCCTTGGCTTCGTGAGAAAGAAACAGGCGGAAGAAATGCTTGCATCGTGCACTTCAGGAACTTTCCTGATGAGGTTCTCCGACTCGGAACTAGGTGGTGTTACGATCGCATGGGTTAGCGGTAACGTATCCATTTCACTTATAATTATCTTTTACCATTAAGAACCGTAATACCAGACAGTTAATGCATTATTGGTAAAAATAATCCTTTATCTTGTCACAGATCAATCCGAAGTGTTCATGCTTCAACCGTTTACCAGTAAGGACTTTGCAATTAGAAGTTTAGCCGACAGAGCCTCAGATTTACAACACCTGCTTTACCTGTACCCTGATTTGTCGAAAGATCAGGCATTCTCAAAATACTACACACCCTTCACAGGTTAGTCGAACACTAAATATAATCTGCCAATTTGTCAAAACCAATGAAAGGCCTCGAATTGTTAATCGGATTAAGTTGCGTATAATCGCCCTGTAAGCATTATATCAGCAGCACGATAATAACCGGGCACAAGTGAAGTTTCCGGATAAAAGTGACGGCCTTATCATTCCTAAAGTTCGAACCTCGTTCGTATACTGAAGAAATGCAAAAGCTGAGGTGGCTGCACAAGATAAAAAAATTAGCTGATATTAATTATATTATTTTATTTATTAACATATTTAATAAATAACGCAACCTGAGACTAACAATTACATAATATACTTTACAACAATATTGCTGTCTCTTCCACAGAGAGTCAACCAACCTCAAACAACGGTTACGTGAAGCCCCTGCTGGTTACGCATGTACCAGGATGGGGTGGTCCAGGAGTCGGCGGACAGACTCCGTCCCACTCGTCGGTTACAGGAGTTGGCGGTGGTGGTCAGGGCGGTCCTGCAGGAAGTTACCCCGCGACACCGTCCACCATCTTCCAGGCACATAGTCCTGACCCATCCGTTACGCGAGACACGCCATCAGTGGCTTCCAGGTCAGTTTCCTGGATTTAACCGACGGAAGTTAATCTCAAACCCAACCTACCCTATAATCCTCTTAAACGTTTCGTATTCAATGAACTGCCAATGAAACACGTGAACGTATGTATTGACCTCGGTGCGTATATGCACATCCGTATGAAGGTGCGCAAAGCTCTCATACACTCCATTCCAAAAACGTCGAATAATCACGAGAAGGTAAAATCATTGGGTATGATTTCATTGCTTGTCGTTGGGATTGGTAACGTATTTTTGAAAAGCTTTAAATAATAGACGAACGGGAAGCAAGCAACGCAGACTGAAGATTATCTATTAGTTGTTAATTCAAAATTTTCTCTAAAGATCTCAATAGCTTGATACTGCACTTATTTGTAAACCACTGGACTTGCCAATTGTGGACCACTGGATATTACTCTTCGTTAGATTAACTCTTCCTTGTATCTTAAACCTTTGATTAATTAATTAGGCGATCGTTCTTTTAAAACAGTATTGGGTACAATGGCGTTACGCGATGCTGATAGAAGATAATGGAGTGATCTTGCGCACCTGACGATGGCCAATTATCCGTGCAACTACTGTATCAGTATTCTTTATCGCGAAACTCTTTATACTCGTATAAAAGTAATCCTTTACACAGTAATTATAGCTGATCAAGCGATGCCTTTTGCATTCGCAAGTTCTTTTTTTCTTTCCATTTACTTTTCTTTTGTAACTCCTTGTATCGTGGAATTTATATTTTTTTACTTTCGCGTATCCTTGGTTTCTTTTTTTTTTTTTTTTTTAAATTGGAAAATCGCCTTTTGCATTTCCAACCTTTTTAAGATTAATTTCCATATGACGCTTTCTGTCGCGATACCAATCATATCGCGAAATTGAGCCCATCCCCTTTTAAAATATATATATATATATATATATATATATATATATATATATAGCTATTAGTGTCGTTATACTCGGCTTAATAGTTTAATGGAAGTGACGCGCATCGGAACGAGTGTCGAGTGTCGATTCAAAAAGATATATACGAAAAGTTAGTATGCACGGAATAAAAATATTTTACATGAAAAAACATTGAAGTTCACGTAAACCGTGCATCTTTTAAGATGGACCAATATGCATTTAATATTGAAATATTTCCAATTGTTCTTTATTTTTTTTAATAAGTAATCATTCTCACTCGACACGCGATCCTACATGACGGAAGAGGGTGAAAAAAGAAAAAGATAACCTAGTTATTCTATAACGTTAGACCATAAGGCTTTCAAGTCTCTCAGAGGGACCAAGGAGTCAATCGGTTTATCGAAAGTTCATGCAATTTTCGAAATCAGACGAGGGCTCCAAAGAAAGGGCATTGCGACGAATGTATAAATTTTACCAATAAGTTGCAAAGGCATTAACGTAAAAACAATAACGATTAAGCGATTTTCATTATTTACACGATCGGAGATACGTATCTCACTGTTGAATGTTAGAGTCTTGTTTTTTTTTTCTCGTCTTAATCGCCTAATCGTCAAACTGTCGAACGTCTAACGCATCGGCTTTGTTCAAGGCTCTGAAGAAAAAAAGAAAAGAGAAAAAAAAAACCCACATGTAATAGCTAAGACTTATTGTAATCACACGCAACGATGCTCAATTCACGAGTCTCGGCCCTCGCGGGCCCCCGTTGCTTCTCTTCATTCGCCGTAATAACCGTTAATGATCGTCCGCGTTAGTTATTAGCCGATTGAACAGTGCGAGAAGCTTATGGAATCAATATAAACGAAGGCAAAGGCCTGGAGCAAGCCGGTACAACCAGAATTTAAAGAATTCCACTGACGTCACGTGGAACAAGCACGCTGAGAATACAAAGAGACGAGAGCGCAACTCCAATCACTACTCGTTAAATACACCAATGAAAACGATACTGGCAATCGAGTAGACTGAGTATCACTCTTAAAGTATATATCTAGTATAAAGACATATGTGCATACGTCAGAGAAAGATACGAAAGAGTAGCGACGTTCCTCGAACCAAGGAAAAAGGATGCTGGCGGCTCGTACGAACGAAGAGCGTTGAGGACGGATAAGTGAATTAAAAGACAAGAGAAAGAAAGATTAAAAGATATTTAAAAGGAGCATAGAAATTTTCTAGCCTCGGTTGTCCTTCTTATTATTATTATTGCTGTCGTTGTAAGAATTACGAAGCATACAACAATTAATTACATTGTGTATGCGTCTGGTGGTTGCTTAGTACGCTGCCGCGTTGTACCGGCTTGATCCGTTAGAAAAATATAAAATAAAAAAGAAAAGAAAAGAACAAGACAAAAGAGAAAGAGAAACTCTCGTTGTGGTGATTCGTAATTTTGGTTTTTGTTTGTTTTTTTTTGCTGTTGCTGCCGCTTTGTATTCTGGTTCTCTCTTGATTTTCTTGATCATTTTTTTAACTTTTTTTTTTTTGGTTTGTCCAATTTTTATCCACGTGCGCACTGTTGCTCTCTCTTTTGTCTTTTGGTGAGGGTTGCCAGTGATTGGGGTTGTGTCTTTTGCCTAGTGGTAGCTACGCTCCAGGTCTCGGCCAGTCTGGCGTCGGTCGTGGCACCTCCGATATGGATTACGTTGAGCTGATGGGCCACCCTGAGCTTCCCTCGATCGACGACAATCTCAACCTGGATCAGCTGAACGGATTCGGGTTCTCCGAGTTTATGCAGTCCTACAACGCCAAGCCGCAATAATAGTGAGTTGGATATACTGATGATGATGATGATGATGATGATAATGATGATGATAATGAACGCGAGCAAGCAAGCAACGACGCTACTACGAGGGAGCGTAAATCAATTTAAAACTCTTCCTGTGTCACCTCTCTCTTTTCTACTCGCGCGTCTCCTCGGAGACGTCCTCACCAATTGCTCCTTAATTGCTATGTACCTATCCATATCAATCGGAAATCGAGGACTATGCCCTACGCATACTATCTTCTAGTAGCGCCTAGTACCTTTAGTTATTATTAATGCTAATTGATATCACGTATTATCGGTATGACTGTATTGTCGTATGTTATCTCACGCGGTCGGCATTTAGTAATCCTGGTCCACCGTTACTGGACGCTCCCTTGGTATTATTATTATTGTTGTTATTATTGTTGTTATTATTATTATTATTATTCGTATTGTTATTGTCGGTGCGTTGTTATTATTGATAATCGGGAGCGCAGGATTATCAGTGATCGGCCAATCGCTTTTTCGGGATGCCATGATGTTGATCATTGTAACGTGGGATGTATGTTTATACGTCATGGCAATTCGATGCTTCCCATTGGCCGACGCTGTGACCTATGTGAAGCGCGAGCGTCCTTCCAGAAACGTCTTCTGCGCGAGGAGACGCGTAAAGGCTTATTTATTCGTTCGTCGTGAACTTTTTATTTTCTTCTCTCCCGTTTCTTCGTACTCGCGCACCTTCGTCTAATCTCGCCCGTTGACACAGATTTTATTTGGAGTAGTACCTTTTTTTGTTCGGTGTCACCGACCCCCCTCCCCCTGGAGTCACTCCTTTTTTTTATTTTTCCTAGGATCGCTGTCTGATCTTCGTTTTTTCTTTTTTAATTCTACTCCCCGAGGACTCTTGGTAGAATTAACGAATCATTTCTTCCATGTGTTTGTCACTGCGTCATTTTTTTTTTTTCTTTTATTATATATCTTTCTTCGTTCGATTCGTAGCGGGTAATCTAGCCGATTTTCGGCGATCTTCCTCGCCATACCCACGGGCATTGGGTGTATGAGTGCTACTGTTTTTAAAGAAAATATATATATATATATAAATTAGTTAAGTAGGATAACTATCTAGGACTCGCTTACTTAATTTTTGTCTTTCCTTATTTCTCTTGTAATCGTTCTTTAATCATAGCGTCTACAGCCGACAAAGCCTTCGCGCTACGAAGAGCAAATTGTTCAATGCGAGCATGCGCGCGCAACTCCGGAAACCGCATCTGGCCGTGCTATTATAGATGGGTGACCTCGTGCTAAAAGGAATTTCCCCGTGTATCAGGATCAATTAATTATTGCCGTCGATCGTATGCTAGAACAAGAATTTTTTACATAACTTTGTAGAGGAACGGAAAGTGGTTTCCCTAGATTTTTTAAGAAAGAGAAAAAGATAAACTAAACGTAAATAACGATCGTAAGAAAGATGGCGAATGTTATGCACATTGTCCAAGAGCTCAATTGTAACGATTAACGCGGGGCTAGAGACAGTGAGTGACAATGATAACAGAATAAAGAGAATTCGTGTCATTCATTTTTTCGACCTGGAACGACTGTTGTACAAATTTTGTTGAAAAACTAAATTGTATATATCGCATGCTCAAGAGAGTTTCGAATTAAGTAGGGGAGGGGATATCGTTTCAGTTCATTAGAGTAAAGAGAATGAGCTTAAATGGATGGGACGTTTCTAGAAATTGGACTGCAGTAGCGAAAATTGTCAATTTTTACTCCCTTTAGCAAGTAGAGACAAAAAGATGGTATGTACCTTCTGTACACGCTGATAATTTACTCGCTGCTAACGAAAGACGAGAATAATGGTAACGACTGCTGACGCATTGCGAGACAAAATTATCAACGAACGAACATCGTCGCGATGCTAATTGAATTTATTCTGCAATCGAATCAATCGGTAGATCAATAACGGCGTTAGCCTCTTTGTAATTCTTTGAATAATTTGACTGGGCGAGCCTTATAGTTCAATGGGAAAAAATAATTATTTAAAAATATTTTATCGTACGAAAGACTCGCTATACGAATTCACGTCTTTTCTGTTTTACCGGTAGAACCAGTGGAACAAGCAAGAACTCTTTTTAGTAAAGAATATGTGTCCAGTTGAAATTCAAGGCTGTCCTGTTCCTCGAGAAAGACTTTTTTCACGTTTATTCTTCTGTCTTACGTTATACGTGATAACTCCGTCGACGTTGAAAGTCTCTCAGCCGTTATTAATTGAGATTAAAAGTCCACGATAAGAATTGCAACTGTAGATAGGGAAACAATTTCGCTCTACGAGCTCACGTTGTTGGTAGCTTAAATGGTCTTTTCGACTGGTCCATATACAAGTGCCTTACACAGTAAAAATACGGAGCTCAACATTGATCCTCGCCGAAGGCTTTGTTAGATGAATAGCAAGAGCAGGAAGGATGGAGGAGGGAAAAAGAAAAGAGACATAGAAAGAAACTGTAAACGAAAAAAAGAAAATGATAGAAAGTATGAAAGCGTATGAGAGTGAAGAAATATGTGAGAGCTTTCTAAAGAATGGTCACGTCAAGCGAGTGGTGGACTGAAGAAGCAAATAATACGGACGGAATACGAATCCGTAGAATGTACATTATTATGCTTCTTCGACGCTCCAGTTTTTTAAATGATCCACGTGGCAGCCTCATTCTTCCACTTTCGGTAATCGGACGTAGGCCTCTGGTAGGCGCGATGCGCGATGCGTTTTTAATGTCAGCGATAAGGAATTGAGTTCGCTAGCGAGTTTTAGAGACTAAGAAGTTCTATAATATTATTGAAAACTGTCGTTGGAAGTGCATTGGGATTAACGGTGGATGACGTTATATTATGCTTCTTGGTTCTATGTATCATTTTTTATTTTCGTTCATTTATCACCCGTACAGATTCAAAAATAGGTGAATGGGTTGTGTAAAATGTTTATTTATAATTTTTAAGTCTTTTTTTTTTACTGTCAATATGCTTTACTATTAATCGAACGGATGAGTATTTTATTTACTGTAACGAGGATGAGGTTGCACGTGCATCGACGAAGGAGAGAGAACGATTTACCATTAATTCGAAGTGCTTTTTATTATGTGGAATGACGAGGGGTAAGAAATCATTGAACGGATACGAATGATTAGACGCATCGTTGTCTTTTTTATATTTATCATTATATGATATGTCGAGCGGTCGCCGCAGTCTGTCTCGACGTCGGCGTCGCGCGTCACATGCAATATTATCTATTGATCTTTTTATCAAAGATTAGAGTTTATTTTTATTATCGAGAGAGAAAGTGGAAACACGTTTTACCGTTTGTATAAGATAGATTTCTTATTATTCGAATTATAATCTATATAAATAAATGAATATATATATATATAAACACAAATTAAAAAAAAACACACACAGACACACCTAATTTACATACGATATATATACTGTAAGTCACGCGCACTTGTATGTACGCGCGATTAAATAAATTTTAAGCCTAATATCTATTATGTTGTTTTTCTTTGTTCAGTTAACAAAATATTTTCTTATAATAATATAATAATATAATTATTTCTTGTATTATTTAAATGAGGATGCGAGAGACTTTATGAAAGTATGATGTATTTAAAATTTCATAATTATATATGCCATATTCATAATGGACGTTTTGTATGAAACTTATGAGCACACGCTTATGTTCAATTGGGGACAATTTTCTTGCTGCTCCACGGGACAAGGACACTCTGCAGGCTCGCACTCTTCTATATAATATCCTGGCGCGGGGTAACTCATATGATATATGGAATCTCCGATCATTGGATCCTTTGGGGCTTGATATTGGGCCTTGCGTGCCCACGGTAACTCCTGCTTGGGTAATGGGGCCCATGGCTGATAGGATAACTTGTTTACTGTGTCTCCATCAATCTTGTCTGCGGATCTGCATACACAAAGTGTAATATATAAATCAAATGTGGCAAATTATACGCAATCATGAGATAACAACCAGTAGAAATCGTGTGAGCTTTCGATAGACCGTAAAGAGAATATTCGCACTCGTACGGCCGTCTTATATCGCCGTGCATTAAAATCATTAATAATGTAGTCTGTGTTATCTAGGATTTTTATATTGGATATCAAAGACAGCCGCTCGAACTTTCTACAGTCCTTTTCGAAGGAGATAAAAATGTATATTGCGCCCTATTGTATCACTACGTTGATCGGACTGTCATACAAGTGTGGATACTAGGAAAAGGGATATTACGTTACCTGTAATATTGAACATTGGGTTTGAAATTTTGCACCGGCTCCATTGGTCCTGGATGAATGTAAGACAGCGCCGTTGTTGTGCGATCCTCGAATGGTTGACTGGATGTTTTAATATTGTTGCAAGGGATAACGACTTCCGGTCTTCCTACAGTTTTTGGTACATAATCATGTCTTGTTGTCGTAATACTCTGCATGGGACCGTCACCCATCATATTTCTTCGACGTGGTTTTATGAGGTCACGTCTCTCAGCGTTCACTGGTTGATAACTTAACTACGAATTGATATGAGATTTTTAAAAGGAAAATTGTTGTTCTAATTATTGTTCCGTCGAGCCTTATGTATTCTTTAAACGTCTATTTAATATTCGCACCTTGTTTGTCGTATCGCACGACATTTTTTGGGTAGATATTGATATACTTCCAGAGGGTATCACGGGAATCACTGGTTCCGTATCACAGGGTAAGAAACTCTCCTTGTAGATGGTTTTGTCTGAGAATTGTCCGTCGCATGGAAATATTATTGCACCGCTTGGTACCACAGGCTTTTCTCTGGACGGCAATTCTGTTTCCATGTAACTCTTGGAATAGGTTGTTTGGTCATCCATCAAAACGTTTGGTGGTCTATTTTTTGAATTGTCGTACAATTGAATTTATGACATATTTATACTACGTTACAATGTATCGTTAATGTAAGAGAATACAAAGATAAATATTTTACAATGTCTATGGTAACTGTATTATTCATTTGTGATGCAGAACAATTGATATACTTAAGGCGATAAGGAAAACTTACACAACGACTAAGACAGACACTCGTAATTAGTGAAATTAAAATTATAACTTAACGATGGAAGCTTGTTATTGTACTATCCTATTATTGTAATTGATATTACCTATAAATGGGTTTTCTCATCCAAGGATAATGTTCTTTCTTGAGCACACAAAATGGCTGATAACTCAGCTTCTGCGTAGTGTTCTTGT
Organism: Trachelus iudaicus; assembly: GCA_030142595.1. Lineage (NCBI taxonomy): Eukaryota > Metazoa > Arthropoda > Insecta > Hymenoptera > Cephidae > Trachelus > Trachelus iudaicus. Next base: position 2,464,320 of record JARQTH010000297.1, on the reverse strand, counting down.
CGATGGCTTCAGAAGGTGGACAATATGTCATCGTTGGTTTATAACTGGGTACTGGATCTGCACGTCCTGGATTCAGGTATGATAATCCTGTCGTAGTCCTTGCATCTAGCATGCCCGAACTAAGCCTGATACTTCCACATGGAATTATTTTTTCTGGCGGAGGTATCATTTTGGGAATGTAATCATGACGTGTCGTTGTTGTGGATTGCATTGGGCCTTTACCCATTGTTTGCCTGAACAAAGATTACAGTGTAATTAATTTTATTACAGGATAACATCTATGTATCTATAAATACAGGGATTAAAGGGTATACCTTCTAAAAGGTACTATTGCCTTTGCTTTTACGGAACCCCAAACTGGTCTGTAACTCATTTTATTCGTAGTTTCACTTGCAAACTTATCCTTAGCCATATCCAAGCTATGCGTGGGTTTGAAAGGCTTTGGTCTTGCTTGTCGGGTTGCTGAATGGTCCATATCCAGATAAGAGAGATGGTAAGTTGTTTTTGCATCAATGGGTTTTGCTGGAGGACAATAATTCCTCTCTGGAGCAAATGACGTGACCCTTGGTGGCTGAACATACCTCCTGTTGCACTGTACGAGAATATTGTATAATGAGTTATTGCAATGAAGAATGTTTTTTACTCAGGTTATGTCACTTTGATATTGCATGGGCAAGTTGTTGGCCGTATAGGGGCACCACAATTTTTCTTCTTTTTCGAAAATTCTATCACCTCCATGTCGTCGTCTTCCTCGCACTAATGACAAAGTCTAGTACAAAAGAAAATACTCCTTTCTGCGGAATAGCAAAATGTTTAATATAAAATGATTTCTGGTTTATTAAAAGCTAATATTGACAGTTCGGAAGACTCGGAGACAACTCGGAATGTGAGTATCGTTTTTGTGCACAGTATACTCTGATTCTATGAAATACGTTGTTCACACTGAAAATATTAAAGTGGGTTTCTATAAGTTATAAAAATTCTTCGTGATTTTAACGTGATATATTTACTGTATACAATATAATTATATGAATAATATCTATATCCCAATTAAAAAGATATTCGCAAATTAAGATCGGGCTAGACGTATAAACGCAGAATGGATTATTCATTGCAGGATCGGTCGGACATTATCGTAGAATTCTTTTCCTTCCATATATCAATGGACTGTTGATGTTAAATAAACATGCAAGAAAACTTAAAGTAACTCTGTGAGGATTCACGGTTTATGATCCTATCCCGTAGATTCGCGGGACAATTCAGGATATTTACAGATCATTCCAAATTATGCATTAACACCATGAGAAAAAGGGACTCTTATTCTGGAAGCGTTGAGTGAAAGTGTCAGAAAATGAAAATAGTCTCGGTGCTCCATTCCCTTTGGCCCTGGAACAATACAATTAAAGAATTAATAATAGAGCATATTTATTAGAGAATTAATACTAGCTTATAATTTTTATACTTTTCGACTATGACTGCTGGCATTTGGACGAGCTGTACAGGACTCTTTTGGTCTTTCAATGCCTGTTGAAGATTCAGGATTTGTCCTCGCATTACGCTCATCTGTCTGTCAAAATTATGTCGATCGAAACCTCTGTCTTGCTATAATAAATCGTGAAAGAAAATCATTAAAATTGGATTGCACGAAAAAATGTGTAATGGATAGAATTGACTCACTTTGAAAAGCTGATAAAGATCGTCACAGAGATCCTGAACGAAATTTTGATCAGATAATTGCGGTAGAACGAGCTCTCGCGTGGCTTCGCTGAAAGGTTGCTTTGCTTGACTCAGCCAAGCCCAGTGATAAGGATATGCACGCCATGAGTCAGGATGTTTAAATGGAAAAGCCAGGCCATTGTCGATAGCCGCAATTTTGACTTCACCAGCTTCGCTGCTAGCTCCTTTGCTGCCTCCAGCTTCATATTTAATAAGCCAATTATCGTTACCTAATCACACAATTATTCATATTAGTCATGTATCAGCTTATTGCGTAGTTAATGTAAACGATAATTTTTTTATTACATACCTCTGTCAGTATTTCTAATGATATAATCCAGAATGACAAGTCGTTCAAATTGCAATTGAAATTGTCTAGCGAGTTTTGGCGGTAGCGGTTCGCTTTCCCATCTTCGTAGCCAGTAATCAGCATCTTTGTAACCATCTACAAATACCTGGAAGGAGCCAACCTTTGGCCGAAGACCGATCCGATTGAAGTGTGAACCGACCGTAGGAAATTGGTCCATGATGACTTGTTTCATTCGTGCCTTTTGTCTATCAAATCTTGGATAATTAAATGTTACGCTGACCAATTTTACAACTCTGGTGTTCGGGACTACACCCAAGCCAAGCTTCCGGTCAACCAGACTGGCACCAGCTTCGCTTAAGTAGCCCTGATTAGGTATGAGGCAACTTCTGCCAAAACAACAAGGACAACACAGCTTATGCATCCATTTTGTCCACTTTGGATTCAATCTTCCATAAGGTTCTTCATCCTTTGGCTTAAATACACCGATTATTTTCTACGAAAGAATAGTCAATTATAACTTGGAGTACTAAATTTGAATGTTTTACTATTTAATATTATCACTTACTCCAGCAGGGTTTTTTACAAAATAACTACCACTCGAGCCTTGATAAATTCTCTCAGGGAATATTCCACTGTCTATAGCACATTCTGCTTGCCACACTAACTCTGAGAATTGTGGATCATCTATAAAGACATTATACTTGATATAATCACAGAAGAATAAGCTTATACCACGATAGTTTAATATTGTTATCAGTACACAAAATCCTACCAGGAAATCTGTTGAATGTAACATCAAGTTCCAGTCGACCAAGGAGAGGCTGGCTCTCCCGGTCTGTTCCAGGGGAATCAATGGTTATAGATTGTTCCGCACTAAGGCCAGGTATAAATTCAACGTCAGGCAACAAATCAGCTTCGTCCCGTGGTTGCAGTAAATTTTCAACTGGTGTGACTGATAAATCAACAAGAGCATCGGTCTCTACAAGAGTTGCTGGATTGGTTGAATTCTGTGAATGGTACTCTCGATAAGGCACGTGCAGCTGCCGCTGTTCCGAGTCGCTCATCACAGAGGAAATTCAGCTGGTCAGAATCAATCTGGGATTGCTATTTAGCAGGGATGAATATATTTATCTGTTATGAGACATTCCTGCACTGGCCACCTGTCAGTGACGCACGCGATTGGAATCTTCCCTAGTGAAGATGATGATTCTCGACCTTTTCATTGGTCTTCCGATACGTATTCTTGTTCTCTTAGACTCTAGATGACTGGATATGACCTCCAGTATTTATCCAGACCTCAATGATTATGTATTCCTCTGTGTGACGGCTTGATGTGTCCTTAACCAATTAACCAAATTTCCAACCCGTCATCCCAGCAGACGGTTTCAGCTGATTAGGGTACCTCCATTTTTGGTGTACCATCTTAACAATCCTAAAACTGAAATTTCTATTAAAATTATATCGCCGTTTACGTAAATTCTAATAGCAAATATTGAATAAATCCCTTTCAGAAAGACTGTACGTTTATTTAAAAATAAACTTATAAAGGCTTTACGTATTTAGAATATTAAAACGCTCTTTCAATCCCGTTTTTCTAATGCGTGCTATGTAAAACAACAAAACGGGATATTTCTGACAATCAAACAAATTCATTCTTTCAAAACATTTTATACAGTTTTCTGATAATATAAATATTTAAAAAATTGTTATACTCCTTTCCATATTTTTTTAGGGCAGCTCGGTTAATAATTTATAACCATCTCTACACAAAATAACGAACAAAAATTATAATAGCTCCAAAGTTGGCAGACCTGTAGTTGCTCTGAAAACAACTTTTTGAACTTGCGTAATTGGCTACTAGCATAACCCTAAGATAAAAAGTAATCGGTAACTGTAGATATATGGGAGAAAGTGCAAGAAGTGTGCAATTAATTAAGAAATCATATTTACGACACAGTGTTATCATATTTCTTCAACAAGTATCGACTGACTATCCGCCATTTTAATAAAGGGACCAAACTAAATAATATTATTTCCGCCAGATGGAACGCAATACCCACCGTTAATTGATTCAAATATGAAATACAAGCAGCAGCCATATGGTACTCGCAGTCGCGCGCGAAATCCCGTGGCTGCGTGTTCTCTTGTGTATTTTCCAATGCCACGGGATGCCTTGAACCTCCTTCGGTCGTAAAAGCCATATCGCTATGCCTTTTTTTAAGTATCATTCAATTCTACAAAATAATGGCAATATCAAGCGAGTTTCGACTAATAATTTATAAAAATCGTATCTTTAGTTAACTCGGTGTATAAAGTAAATTAATTAGCTTCTAAACTAAACTACAATTTTAACGTACCGAGGCGTCTAATTTATTTATACATAGTTTATATATCATTTATCCTTTCGAATTCATCGTTTCATATACTTTTACAAGTAATCAGCTTACTCTATAAGTTATCGAACTTCCAGAGAAGACCATAGTTAATCGTTGTTCGAGAGGATTCGCCAAGGACAATCTTTTTTCAATTTGTACATAATTCAAATTCACAGGGGGAAACCTCCCCCGCCAATTCCTTGTGTTGCCTGGAATTCATCCTTGTTTCCTTCTTTTATTATATTTTCCTTCCTCATTGTTATACTCCTGTACCATTTATTTCCTACTATTTCAAATTTCTTCGATTCATGTTTCGGGCACGCAAGAGTAATATGTTTTTTGTTTGCGTCACTGTGGGCTTCGTTCTGCTCGCCTCGAAGTATCGCGACAACGTGCTTCGCGGTGTCAGACAATTATGCCATCGTTTTATGAGCAAGCGTGTCTCCCAGGATGGTCACACAGCCTGCAAGAAGGTCGTGGAAGTAAATCCGCACCAAATCATCGTAGCCGAGTCTCCAGAAAAGTGTGATTATGCCGTACAGTGTATTAGCCGGTAAACCAAATTTGGAGTATAATATTGATAGATTTGTATTTAAGGCAATTCAGGATAAAGGCAACAGTTTTGACTTCATATTTACTGGATAAGATGCTCAAGGTGTTATTATAGCACACAGCACAATGATATTGTACTATTGATTTATAGAAGTTTCTTTTGTTCAATTTTCTTCTAAGTTGCTTTACTGTGTATCATGATTTGTTGATACTTTTTATTATATATAGTTTAGAACAGTTGGAACCTTGTTGCCATTGAAGAGTTCCTTACGATAGAATTTATGTTTATCTGGTGAAATTGTAGAAATTTACTGTGCAGAGAGTTTCATTGGCTTCTCTTGTTTCTTTATTTTTATAGCAACTTAGCTTATGGCATTTTGGGATTTGATTGTGAATGGGTTAACGAAGGACCAGTATCTCTACTACAACTTGCCACTTATAATGGAGTATGCGCACTGTTTCGTCTTTCGAAGATCGGCTACGTTCCCCCTACGTTAAAAGTATGGTTCTATTTAATAATACTATCGGAATATTTACTATAATGGAATTTGTGTTATAGGAGTTGCTGGCCAACAAGCAAGTGCTAAAAGTGGGTGTTGCTTCTTTCGAGGATGGACAAAAATTAACTAAGGATTATGGCTGCCGTGTCTATGGCACTTTAGATCTCAGGACTCTTGCACATCGACTTGGATTACCCAGTCCAAAGAGTTTATCTGCCCTGTGCATGCATTATCTAAATCTACAAATGGAAAAATTGCTGGAGGTTAGATGTGGCGATTGGAACGCTGACATTCTTGCCGAAGAGCAAATATTGTATGCTGCATTTGATGCCTATGCTGCTGTCCTGATATATCACGAGGTACTTTGATAAATAAGTCCAATGTCTTTGCAGATAATAATCACATCATCTTATTCCAGATACTCGAAAGAGCCGAGAAGGAACGTTCCTTCTTGCAGACCCTAATAATCTGTTTTAAAAGCGTCTGGGAAAAAGATGGTACGGAGGAATTCCATGGCTTGCCCAATGGAGTCGTCGATGCGAGGTAATTTTTCCAAGATACATTTAATAATTAAATACACTAATGGTAAATAAATAGTATATTCTCTGTATTGAATGTCGATACTGTGGAACGTTATTCATTCAAACGCTTATTGTAATCTCTTTGGCTCTGTTCCAGGTTCAAGGGTCATCGAATTTATTCACTTAATAATAAAGTTAATAATATAATTAATAGAACCAGTAGTATACGTAAAAGTAGCGTACCTGCACGTAACAAACCGCTTTATCACAACTGTTACCTTCAAGCCCCGGATGGTGAGATGCTCTGTACCTGCGATCGCAAGAAAGCTGAATGGTACGTGAGCAAAGGTCTAGGTTCAGTAGTGGGCAAGGATCCCTTTACAGTAAAATTGAACTTCGAGCCTGCTGGACGTGCTCTCGGCGACGTCGGGCGTTATTATATCCAGGTAAAGGAGAATCAATGCGTAGTCTGCGGGACATCGAAAACGTTCATCAGGAAGAACGTGGTCCCTAGGGAATACCGCAAGTATTTTCCCCGTAAGTATTAACACCATTGAATCAGTACTACTGTTTTCAATTACCAGGAACTTGATTATTTTGTTTTCATTTTTCTTTTAAAGTGGTCATGAAAGCTCATCAATCCCACGACGTCCTGCTTCTTTGTCCGAGTTGTCACGAGATCAGCAATTATCATGACCTCCAGCTTCGCAAAAAGCTAGCGGAAACGTGTGATGCACCCTTATCGGGTCCTTTGTCTCACTCCAGAGATGAGTATCCTAACAGTTGGCGAAAGCTGCGTTCCGTTGTGAGAGCTTTAAGAGATGAAATTCGGCTCCCGGCGCAAAGACGTCTGGAGTTGGAAAGATATGTAATGGAATACAGTGGTCAGAAAGATATCACTCCGGAAATACTGAATAATTTAGAGAAGAAGCTCAGGGCTGGACCCCCAGCTTCTTTAACACTATCTCCACAACCGCCACTCCCACATGGTGTCAAAGTTGTACAATACTTTGAACAGCAGAAGGGTGGCCTCGTGGAACTTGAGAGGATATGGAGGGAACACTTTCTGGAAACAATGAAACCACAATTTTTACCCAAACTATGGTCTGTTTCTCATAATCAGGAACGTCTTGTGATACGACAAATGCAAAACAGAATAGACCCCCAAGATGCAAAGACAGCGGGGCTGCAGGTCGCTAATAATAAAACTGATTGTTGATTGTTAATCACTTTTAGAAGTACGACTTAAGTGTATTCGAATGAGACTGCTGAAAGATCAAATGTACCTAATTATCAATATAATATTACCAATCAGTCGTAACTCTGTTTAATTATTCATTAATGCGCCTATGCCTTGTTTTATTGAAAGAATTGGCGATTGCAAGTAAAATTCAGAATACTTTATTTTCAATCTGTAACGATTGGAACTTAGACTTTATACATGTACGGATTCACAGCTAGAAGCCATTGACTATTTATTAACGAGGTTCATCAGTATATACAGATTTCTAATACCATTCATTTGATTTAGACTAGAGTACAAAGAAAGGGCTAAGGTTGTTTCTGACTTTCCTTTTCAGCTGAATTAGATTCTGGTTTAGGTGTGATGTTCTGAAGCTCTTCGTCAATACGTTCCTTGGCTCTGACAACCTTGGATTGCAGATAGAATGAGCCACTTTTTAATCTGTCATTAGCTTCCATCAGAAATCGATAATTCTTTTCAATAGCATCCTTCTGGTCCAGTTTGTCAACATTCAGGATACGCATTGCTTCATCCAACGTTATACCAGTACGTGCATTTGCTGCCACACGATCAGCTCCTTGTTTTCCACCACCTGCACGTCTAGCTGCCTCCTGACTTGCTGCTATTTCCTGACGAAGAGCCTTGGCGAAGGCTCGACCGATCACCCTAGTGCCCAACACTATAATCTGGGCTAAGTATTTGGCCATAACCATAGGCCTTATATACAGGTCAGGACACTCAGCGAAAATGGAAGTACAGTAACTCGCACATGTCCCCCATTGAGGATACAGTGGGATACAGCCATAAGGAAAAGAGGAAATACTCTGGTGCGCATGTGCCATTAGAGAGAGATGCACTAGGCTCCTCTGACACTAGCGCAGCGGTCAAAAGTGGTAACTTTCGGAGCCATTAGCAATGCCTAATGTCCGTTTTCTTCGACGCGCTTCAACGCATAAACTACGTTTAACTGTGCTACTATCCAATCAGGCAATTGTGTTTCGAAGATAAACGGAGTTTATTCATTGAATTGCGTTGAAGAAAACGAGCCTAAGAGAAGACCCGAAACGCGTCAAGTGCTCAGACTGTCCCATAACTGTATATAAGACCATGGCCATAACCTTTAAATTCCGCTAAGCCCCAACTCTTTGAGTATTCTTATTTATTTTTCACTAGAGGAATTCTTAGATCAATAGATTATGTTCCTGATTCTAATGGAGATCTTAATTTCGCTGTGAAAGGAAAATGAATTAGCTATGTTAAAACATGCTCGAAACGTCGTAGTTGTATATAACCTCTAAATTATGACATAACGTCTATGCGTATAGGGCCTACGCTGCATACAATATCCTAACGCTACACGATTGGCCAGTATCGTGTAAGATGCCATCTACAGTTAAGAATGACAAAAATTTGAATTTTCTACCTGGACCAGATCAGTTAGAATATTTTACATTAAACCCAGGATTTGGATGGTTCAATGTTTTAATATAACAATAGATCGGTTAACGATATTGATTTATTATCAGCAGTCAATATACTCTGGAGATCCCTTTTGAACTATAATAAAATTGTACATGATTCTTGTATGTGAGGGAAGAGGAGCCTTTTTTTTCTTGTTCTTGAATGTTCCCAAAATTTAAGTGGTTCAAATTCAATAAGGTGTTTTAGCATTCAGATAATGAAAGCTCATTAAGCTGTTCGATTATGAATTTGTTGACTTTATCAGTCTTTTTTTTCATATCTCAATCTGGTATTGGTAAAGAACTAAAGTAATTTAGGGCTTCGCGTGCCGAGGAATACACTAGATTGTATACTGGATGGATCATTCTGACAATATTGCGCTGCTGTGGTCCAACAATCACGGGTGTAGGAGAATTTTGTGACACTGCCAATCCACTCAAGGCGTAGCAAGTGTGATATATGTCTCGATTCCTTCAAAACAAAAGTAGAGTTAAGTATATCGAGTAATAAGAAGACGAATAATAATTGTTATAAATGTGTTTTACTTTTCAGGTTTATCTAATAATCCACCATATGGATGCTGGCAGCATATTAAAAGATACTCCTGCAAGGCTTCCTGATCAAAGAGCCAGTAATTCTTATCAAATCTTTTTCCCTGATCAGAAAGAATTGCTTGCAGCAGTGGAAAGGCTCCTCCCTGCCAAAAGGAGTAGCAGCCATCAACCAATTTGTTGGTTCTACCTTGGAAGCCACCCTCTAGGCGCATTTGTTTGTTTACAATCCATCTCTGTGGAAATTTCAAAGATTAATAAATATTACAATGTGTCACCTTATATGTAATCAAAGTACCATTAGAGATGGCAGATGACATGAATTAGATTTTCCCAACATCACAAGGGCTGCAAGACCACAATATGCATAACCACCATGAGCTTCCATACCAGGATACCCTCCAAAACCGCCTTCCCACGTTTGGCATTGGACAATCCAGTCTGCTGTTCCATTGAACATGTCTGGGCTGTATACATTGGTTAATTTGGCCACTGCTATAGCACAGTATGCACCTCTAATATCAACCTCTCCGTCGCAATGCATACTAAAGGCTCCATCAAGTCCTCGTAGAGATTTCAGAAACTTTCGTAATCCTTTTCTAAGTATTAATGTGAAAATTAAGAAAGTATATGCAGATAAAAATTGATATGGGACTAGTCCTCACCGATCTATCACTTCATATGCTTCGGTAGTTCCAATAATGCACAGAGCATTTACAGCTGCGTAAGTTGGTGCCAGGTGTGGATACTGACCTGGGCCACCACCAAAACCACCATCAGGCCATTGACATTTCCCAAGAAAGGTGGCAATCTTGGAATAATCATCTATTTCTAAACGTTCACCTAAGATATGTAGAGCATGAAGAATCCAGTAGCAAAGCCAAGGTCTGCTGCAATCTAAACACTGATTAGAATTTGGAGATGTAAGTAATAAGTAAAACAGAACATTTTCGTATGTACATTAAAGAATAATGATTAAGTGAAACAATACCTCGTAACCCTCGCTAAGATGTGTCAGTGATTTCTTTAAAAATTTAATGTGTGTATATCGTTCTAGAATAGGTCTTTTTCCCATTGTATAGAGTCGTAGAACATTTTCTTCTACATTTTCCTGTTTCAGAAATATAGCTTAGTATACAGCGTTTTATTAAGAATTTTAATAATATGGACCTGTTCTACAGATGTGGCTGTTTGGACTCCTTCGTCATCTTGTTTCTCAGATAGTAGATTGTTAAAGCTTCGTGTTTGAATTTCTTCATCATCATCGCTTGAATCCAGGTCCGACATTATCACACAATGCTAAAGATAATACAAATGAGTAACAAAATTATGCTACATTCAGTATTCTAACAATACTTATTTAATAGAATGATATTTCTTAAGTTAAACTGTTGATCTCTAACCCCACTTTATTATTGAACCTAAACATGATAGAATAAAATTAAGAAAAATCTTCCTTCCACTCACAATAAAACGATCTCTCCACTTTTTAAAAAATGATGGAATAATTTTCAAAATTATTATTTTAATAAAAACAGATAATAACCGCAAGCTTCATGCCTATCTTGTCTCTTCCTTTACCGATACTTATGTAGTTGGTACGTAGCTATGAAATATGCCGCTTTGATTACATCTGCATTATCGATAGTGTGACAAGCTTCGACTATTCTTTGAAGAGATGGTACTGTATATATTTTCTAAGCAGTTACCTCGCGTACGCGGTAAATCCAGGATGGGTAAATCGTGAATTGTCAACATTATTTAATAGCGCTTTGAATTTGCCGCATTTTCTTGCATCCAGTGTAACGTGTAGGTAGAATGGTACGATTTCGTTTGGCAAATTTGCCTACATTCATCAACTGTGATCTTATGCAGAGTTACATATGCACGACTGCACGGAGCCACACTTTACGTACAACCAGTGTAAGCAAAATAACACCAATCGAAAATGTCATAAAATACGTTTACACGACGGTTATAAACATCGAATATCGGTAGATTTATTACAATTGTTTCCAGATTTACAAGATTAGAGTAAGATAAAGTAAGAATAAGATAAAAGCAAGAGAAAGAAAGCCATGGAAATTTCAAAAGAATACAGTGTCGCCATCTGTAACACTACTACTTCAACGTTACAGGCCAGATGGCGACACAGTCGCGAAAAGTTCAAACTGCCCCGCCCATGTGATTTAAACGTCGTTGCTCCCGAATTTCGACTATTCGGGAAGCGAATCCCCACTCCCCGTTCTTTTGACGAGTCGGAGTATGCTTCTGTGATCCGATTTCATGTAAAGGGGTTGCCCGACTCTCGAGGGTGGAGATCGAGCGTGTGAAATCCTCTCCACGTGAGGCCTGATTTACGAAAATCGACAGATTAAGCATTCAAAAAGCATCATCAGGAGTGGATAACGCTGATATTTATAATTCCCCCCTTAAAAATTCGTCCACCGGATCTCCCTAGATTTTTTTAAATCACGCACTGGACCACTCGCGAATAAAAATATATCAAAGTCTATAACATAACTCTGCCGTATAATTTGAATATTTTAAATCACCTAAGATTGACATTCATATTAAGTCTGGTCGAGTGACCGCGCAAATGGCCCCGTTGATAAATAAATATTGATGCGCGAGCATGACGTTAATATATACACACAAGCTACATAGGAGAACTCCTTGGCCGCTGCTCCTGGGACTGCAGTGCTGCAGCTGCAGCCGTAGCTGCAGGTGGAGAGCCACTCTCAACCTTTTCCGTCGTCCCCTCAGCCGCAACCCCCTTTAACTTTCCTCGCCAGATTCCTCTTTGCTCTCACTATATATGCACATACAAACCAGCACACACTTTTCCACATACGGACACGCGTTCCAGTGTATCACAAGTTTAGCTTGCATCAATTTTCATTTAATGCACCTCCAACCACTTCGCAGCTTATATGGTCTATCGGCCATTTCTAAAGTTTCCTACAACGGTACGATGCACACGCGCATTCACTCGGATAAATGTAATTGTACATACGCCACATTCAGCGCGCATAGAAAGTCCAGACAAAAGAAGATTGATTGATTTAATTATTTGAATTGTCAGCAATCAATCGATCGTACGAATACACGATAATGTTTCTTTTTTTTTTCAAAAATTCTCTCTTTTTTATCAAGTAATTTATATCGTCAGAATTTTTTTTTTCCCTATTACACCCCTATTTACTCCTACGAGCTTCGGGTACCCTTGCTGTTTCTCTGGTCCATCGAGCCGGAAGTATTGGTAGAATCAGTCGAGAAAAAAACCGAGTACGACGACGGACTTGATGCTGATTTGGACGTTGCGACGGATCGATAACGGCCGATCAGTTTTGGTCGACTTGTTTTTTACTTTTCTTTTTTTTAACAATGGACGATTGACTTCCCGGTATACGTGACACAGTACCTTATATATATGTATATATATAAATTTATTTTATTTCTCGTATACATACATAATTATTTGCTTCTGTTTTCTTATAGAAGGAGTGGCTATATTTTTTCTTATCATAAATCATCTCTCTCTGTATTGGACGTTATCGTCGGGGGGGGGGGGGGATATCGATTCCGACGTCTTTCAAATTCAAATATCGCACGTGTTCCCGCTTAATTCATACGAAGGGATAAGCTTAGCCTTCTATCCGCAAGATTTTCTTTTGCTCTTTTTACCAATTCTCTATGCGCTGCGTGAGTCTGAGCGAGACAGACGCATTTGGCGTTTACGTGTGTAAAACAAGGAGAGGAATAGAGCGATGAGGAAATCCCGTGACTACGTATATCCTCTGGACGATTTGAATTTATATATATATAAATAAGATTAAAAAATTACCCCAACATTCGTCCCCATTTTATAGTCTTTACTTGAATACCTCATTTTTCTCGGTATATCCCACGCAAACGTGTATAAGTGCTAGATGTCGGTAATGTAGCCAGATATTGGGGGAGACCAAGAAGATGGTCGTTCGTAAGGTTTTCTACAAGAAAATTCTTAGGGTTTCCCGGCACGACTGATTCTACTTTTGCTGTTGGTTGTTTGCCATTTTATTTTTCTCTTTATTTCCTTCTCTCTCGCTCCCTCCTGATCTCTTACTGTTCTCCGAAAGCTCCCTCTCCTTGGTAAGGGCTTAAGCGCCGCTATTGACGGAGAGAAAGGAGCGTACTGCTCAAAGGACGACTCTTATTTCCACTGTTAAGGGTCTCTGCCCCTCATAAGGGTATATCTTCGGGAAGGACTTTTTTAAATGTCCCGCGTCGTTTCGGGGGATTCCCCGAAAGACTCAACTGCCACTTTCGGACACTCTCGCGATAAAACTCAATGGATAGGAGGAGCCACCGGTAACTTTCGCACTTTTAAACTATTTCGGTCACTTTACCACAGGGCCTACGCCCTGCCGGAGTTTGTTTTTATGGTTATACCTTTTTATTTCGGCTCTCGATACTTGAGGCAGGTCAGTCATCTGATTAACTTATATAAAATCAGAGTATCCACGTCTTGTCGTAATAAAAAAAAATTTTATCATGCATCAATTTAATTTCACCTGGTACGTGATTGGGACATATAATCGAGACTGTTATCTCTATATGGACCCGTATGCGGATGCTGTGATTTTATCTGGACTTTCTTCATCTGCATTTGGCATTGCCTTATCTCAATGTCTTTATAAGAGCTCATGCATAGATTTACAAGAAAATAGCTAATTCGGCGCCGTATTACGGATGTATAGGACTCGCAGGGGGATGATTTTTTTTTCTTTAATGTTGATACAAACCTGGGAAGAGAGAATGGGTAATTGGAGAAGAAGGTTGGGGGGGGAGGGAGAGGATATACTAAGGGATGAATATTGCTCGGTGAGAAAGTTGAGAGGAGGGGAGGAAACTTCGAAGATATAGAGGGTTGGTATACATTGTGGGTACAGGGGGTGGGATCTGAATCTACCAGATTTCCGATTCGGCGTAAGGGGATTCGATCTCATATTTTGCCTGGGTAACCAACCCTCTCTCGCCGTTTCATCCCCCTCATGGCTCGTTTAACACGTCCACTCCCAGACGCGCACTTTACAAAATTAGCTTTGTCAGCCCTCACTCATATATATATATATATATATATATATATATATACATATATACATACACATATACATATAAATATATATCTATATATATATCCTGAAGGACTCGTATGTAATGGATGACTGACTGGGAATTCGAATTAGCCCCAAAGGACTTAAAGGAATGGAGTACCCATCCCTTAGGCCATATCTACCCATTATCGGGTGGCAGACCCTTAAGTACATCGAATTACAGATATTTTTCTTCTTCCTCTTAATTTCTTTACCTTACTCCAAACTTTTTCCGTTATCACTCTCTCCCTTATACGCCACTTGCTTATACACTGTCTCTATTCAGTAAGCAAACACTATACATCTGTATAGCAATTTATATATATTACGTGCTAATATTTAAATGACTTCGGTAATGTACCTTTCAATAAAATTTCTCACGAGCTATCCCAATATCCGTGCACGACCGGTATCAGTCCCATTTTTTTGCAATAAGGGTAAGAATCAACTGTCACGACACTCACCAGCCCTCGGCTCGTAAACTTTACGATTGAGACTGTGGTAAAGGGTAAACCCTTTCTCCGCCTCTCTCTTTTTTTTTATTATTTTCCACTACTTCTCTCTCTCTCTCTTTTATTCTTTCACTCTCGATATTTAATGAAAATCATAAAAACGATATCCCTATTTAAAATTTTTATTAATATTTTCAGGGGCTTCATGCGTCTCCTGACAAGGTAAAGGATGCATTTAATTACTACCACATATTTTGACGTATACACTATGCATTATATGCATATGCATATGACACATATGCATATATGTAAATTGGTTTATGGAAAAAAAAAGAATGAACAGTTAAGCAATGTCAAATAACGAGACACTAAAAAAAACATGTGTGTTTGAAGAATTAGTATGGGTGGCGGGCGGGGGAGAAGGGTGGGAGGGGGGGAGGGGTATAACAACGTTAAGTAAACGTAACAGTAAAGTTTTACGTGTGTGTTTGCCAAGTGTGAACGAGGCTCACGGTTATTAATACTTTTTTTTTTATTTTTCCTGTTGTCATCTTGACGAGCACGAGTACAGTCGGTACGGAAGTCTCCGTTAATTATCAATCAAGATTATAGAAAAGTCTTTGTTTTTTTTTTTAATTAATTGTTGCCAACAGACAAGAGTGAACTGGAGTGTATAAGATTGTGATTTTTTTTTTGAAAATTGACGAGTGTCTGCCCACGAGAATGAAAAGAAGTGTATGCGAGGGGTGAGTAGAGAGGGCTTTTGAATTTAATGTAAAAAAGAAGAAAAAAGAAAGGTGACGTAAAGGGACAGAAAAAAAAAGGGAAAATTATCTTGAACGTGGCGTAACGTGTGTATTTTTGAGATTGAAAAAAAAATTGAGAAATGGAGGGAGAGAAAAAAATTGTCTTGCAAGGGATGGGGTTGAAATCGGGAAAAAGTCTGTATGAATGAAGGTTAGTTTCGCATGTGATTCGGGCCAGCCTTATGCTTGATATATGAGGGGTGTGTTGGGGTCTCGAAGGCGTATAGGGAGGAATGAAAGGTTGGGGGTTGGAAAAAAAAAGGGGCGACGTCGAATACCATTTACGCGCCTGGATCCTTTCTTTTTCTAGTCCGATGGGGAGCAAACCCCTTTGAAGGAATTCTGTAGTAAGGTCTAACGTGGATACGGAAGGGCTGCTGGGTATCCGTAGGGGATGGTATAGATTATAGATGCTTGTATATAGTATTATATGTATATATGGTAAAGGTATATATATATATATATCTATTGGGGTTGAGAGTTGCGTGAGTTTCGGTAGATACCAAATATTCGGTGTCTCTTTCTCTTTGTATTCTGTTCTTTACCTTATGCCCCTTTCTTTCGCTTTCTCCCATAACCAAAAAGAGCTATCGTGTTCGCTTCTCCTCGCGCAGATTCCCTTAAATCTTTAATACCATCGGCATATTGAAAATCCATAGGATATCCCCGGCAATTCACGGGGGCAGGGGCTTGCTTTTTTTCTCTTTGGCAAAACGCTTCCGAACCCTTGATATCTATTCGCCGGGAATCTGACACACACACCCCCCTGACAGTGTGGCAGATATCGGGCTCGTGGGCGGTCCGGTATCGTTAGGAGAAAAAAAATGAACCCCCTAGTCTCGTATGGTAACGCGTCAAGAATCTTTTCAGATTCAGCTCAGTTTTGCTTTCCGTGCTGCGAATTAATTAACCATTCACTCGAGTCCGGGTGATCGGTTTCAGCAGCCCTCGGAATAGGGGTTGCGAAGGTAGCGGTAACGAGGAGAATTCTTTGAGAGGGAAATGAAAAATGGTGAAGCGGGATCAAAAAGATCTGCCGAAAGGATCTCCCGTGGGTGGGTGGACCCAGGGGTACGGTTCAGGGGTGTATGAGTAGATATGTAGATAGGGGATGAAGTTTTTCAGGGGGTTTGTCTAGCAGTTATATTCAAAGTGCAGTGGCTGGTAGGGTGGCTCGGATGGCAGGTAGATATAGGGGTTAGGTAGTTCGGGTAAAGGAGCCCGAGCAAGCTTTAAAGGGGGTAAGGTTGGTCATAGGGGTTAAAATGAAACCAGGAGCTGGGGTGGACAGTTTGTTTAAATCAAATGACGCAAGGCTGGACCAGTGTGCGAGGCAGAATGCAATTTCTCTCTGGTCCGCTCGGCTCGGTCTCTGCCGCCCCTTTTCAACCCTTGCAATATAGAGGAGAGCAAGAGAGACCAGACCTCACCCCCTTCGGTAACCGTAGAACTGACCTCCCTTTTCTTTCTGTTTTTTCCACTTTTTTTTAAACCTACCCCCTTGTGACACTGGGTGGCACCGAGCCATTCTCTACGTTTCAGTACCAGTGACGTTAGGCTCTCGGTCTCGGCTATCATCCCCTAACGTTCGATCTGGGCCCATTTTTCGCGAACGTTACTCCCGCGGAGGACTTCAAAAAAAAGTGTTCGTTGGCAATATCGATGGAAATTGAAATATTGTTTTGCTCTCTTGATAACGGATATCCGTTTCATCGTTCTCTTTCGTCCGTGTAACCAAGGCCCGGGGCGAATACCATTAAATTCTAGGGAATTTTTTTTTCTCGAAAATCTATATCGATATTCTGTTTAATTGTTCGCTGACCCTAAATTGACCTGTACTCTGTCCCGGAGTGACATTCTCGCGTTCAGGTAATCTCACTAAAAACATCTGCCAGTCGCGTTGGGGTAGGTCGGTACGTTCTAGGGAATTTCTCGTACTTTTCTCAAGTTGGCAGCGACAAAGTGAGCGCCGTAAGACCAAGGCATTCGCTCGTATTTTCGAACTTGGGCGAAAATGAGTTTTTCACTTTTTTCTCTCGTGACACCCCTTCACTTGCAACCCCCATTTCCACGCTAGGGATTTTTTGCCCTCCGAGAAAGAAAGAACGTTCGTCAGCGTGCCAGCCGGCCTAAATAAAGAAGGGTTGAGAAAACCAATCGAGAGCTAACGATTTTTCCTCAGAAGGGTAACGACTGTTAGCAAATGAGAAAACTACCCTTGCAGCTAATGGTTATTATATCTATTTTCTTCCTTTACTCAACCCCTATTTCTCTCTTTGATCATCAGTACCATTCTGAAGTCAATTTACACCCTTCTCTGTGTCGTCATTCACGAGTCCCAGGCTACGGGGAACCAAATGACTGATGTTCTGCAGCGACAAGTACGCGCCCTTACGTATCCGGAAGACAGTGAAATGGGGGTGAGTACCTAATACGATTAATTTTATATACTATCCTTAAGGGATGTTTCGCGTCCAACACCCTGGCACGTATCGGGACTGATTTCCGATCGATTAACGTTTACGTAAGCAACAAGTTACGGGGTTAACCACCCCTGAGGACCTTTGTCGGCCAGAGGGTAGTTGGACTCGAAGCATCATTTCCATTGGATCTTAGGAACAATTCACTTGCGCGAAAAATCTTTGTCTTTGGCACTGTATTTTTTTTTATACAGGTTTCCCCGCACGAATTTTTTTCATCCCCTAACGATACCTTTTTATCGATAGAACGAGACTTCATCGTTTGTCGTTAGCCAATTATTAGTTTAATCGTATTCGAAAAATTTCATCCCTTCACGTATATATCAAACCATCTCATTCCACCCCTATTTCATTTCCCACGGGCTTCTCCAAATCTATGATGGCTCTGCTACTTTCCAAGGGACTATCAATCACCCCCTTAGCGCGGTGTGCTTCTAGCCCTAGCCCAGCCTCTGGATAAATTTACCAGCGAAGTGCTCACGAAGTCGAACGTGCGCCACCTTCCTATCCAGCCATTAAATAACTACCCCTTGGTAACCAGCCCTGTTAACCCTTTGGTATAGCGGTCACGTAGTAGTTTACGATTGGCCACGTTTTACCTTGCTGATGGTCCTACGACCTGGGTTGGATGCGTCATTTTGTTTGGTTTTCTTATATCTTTGCTATATATACCTTTTTATTATCGCACAGAGCCATTTTGGCGAACTTCCTTGAACCCCGTTACCACGAGGACTCAGGATTTTTGTTATGATTATTTAATTGAATTTTTATTACCTTCGTCTGCGTTCGATTGACAAATTTTTTAAATCAATAAACTTTTTATGCTACAAACTTTCGTACCAGGCCAATTGTCAATGGGGTGTAATAATGAAGTTCTTTATTCCTTTACACGTGAAAAGGGTAGTCTTAAGCAACAAGTGACGAGTTTTGTTGTTCTATTGTTTTTCTCCCGGTCTTTTGTTGTTTTTACGCTTTCTTTTTTTCTCACCTCAACTCGTTTGAACCGCCTCATCGTCTTTTCGTGATACGAAAGGAGAATTAGGCGGGTGCCAGGGCCGTACTATAAGTGGTTCAAGTGGGTCTCGAGGGTACTCGTCCGGGTCAGACGGTAAGTTATTTTTTAAAATAACAAAATTGAACCGAGTATATACATAGTTAAGTGGACTTTATCGGTCTCTAAAAGATTTCACGTCTTCGATGTCATTCGGAGAATCTCATTGGATGCTGCGACTGTCTTTGTCCTGGAAATACGTTCACTTTTCTTTCTATCCGTCTCCTCTTTCTTTCGTGCCCACGAACTCTAATTGATACGGCCCTGCCAGGTCGGAATCGTCACTCTGGCACGTGGCCAAAATTCGGGGGGCCATGCGGGCGTAAATTACGCGGAAGATAATTCTCTAGGCTCAGGGATTCTGGTACTCGATGTTTTTTTCATCCCCCAATACCACCGACCCCCGACAATCCTCGCACTTTTTGCAGCCTCGTAAACGTAATAGAGAATCGACCCGGTGCTAAGTGGAAGCTTAAAAAAAACTATTAGCAACGTATAAATAACAATAATGGTCATGAGTTGACCGGAAGTTATTATTGCTTACCAGTATCAATTTTTTTTATAATTTTTTTCTCTTTCCTTTTCAAGCTCTTCTTCGCCCTCGCCATACCCCTGGACGATCCCGTATCTACGAAGTCCGTCTCGGTAGCCTTTTTCTTCGAGGCTAACTACGAGCTGCCGAATGATGTGACGGATTTCCTTCCTGGCTACGAAGGCATCGAGGCCTCCGCGAGAAGACGAAAAAGAAGCATCGATAGGACGACAGCCTATGCCATATTGGAATCAAAATTTGAATCGTGAGCATATTTTTTTTTTTAATATGAAACAAAACAATCCGTACAGCCATATAATATACAAAGTTTATGAATAAAGGCAGAGACATATGGAAGTCATATGAAAATTTATATGGATGGATGATGTGTAGAATAAATGGGGATCTAGGTTGGTTCACTGTGTGAGGGCACCCTTAACATTCGAGAGTATGCAAATCCACTTAGCTACCACAGTGGATTCGAATGCTTGCCACAGAGAATGTCACGCAAACGGGACAAGCCCGTTAGGTGGATGGAGATTGCTAGTCGACCTTATTTCCTACCCAAACCAGGATAACCAAGATAACCAGGATAACCAGAAGGAACTTCTATCTTTCCGATACGGACGCGAAGTCATAGGATGTAAACTGAGGTCTCCTGACACATCATAAGGAAAAGAAAAAAGAAAGAAAACAAATATAACAAAAAAATCGATTCGTTCAGATGATTTATCTCCTAGTACAAAGATCAAAATTTTTTTAAAATATCGATACGGTCAAAAATTTAATAACAAAAAGTGTTTCAGAGTGATAAAAAAATTGTTGGAAAATTTTACAAAAAAATATAACAATTATAATCGTCCATTCTCATCCAGCCTGTTAAGGGTTCATCGGAGGGTTGGAAACTAATTGAAACTTTTTTTTTTTTCCCTTAACACCCGGTAGCGTTTTACGGGTTACGGAGTACTTCTGTTTCACGTTTATAATTGTCAGTTTAAATAGCGCTGGGTTTCCTGAATAAATTGAGCACCCAATAAGGGTGGGCGACCCCTGTAGAGATGCCAGCCGCAATTCCCGCAGGACTTCAACAAGCTCTCGTGTCACGGGTCATTCTTCATCGTCCCTGTGGCAATATGTCTGATCTCGAAAGCGGCGTCCTTTAAATGGCCCTGGGCCCTTGCCGCAAGGAGAAAGAAAATAGTCGGGCTTCGTCCTGGAAGTCATTTGTCTCTCGGTTCGTCATTTGATGAGAAGCAAGGATGATCGATTGTACACATAGTCGTCTCTTATTTCCTCTTACTTTATCTTGTATTAACTTCCTTATCTATAATTTTCTTTCCATCCCCTCCTCCCCTCCCACCTTCACCCCCACCCCACCTATCTATGTCATCCCGTTGTTATCATCTCTCTATTCTCTTTCTGACGCAGAGTCGGATTCCAAGGACGACAGTGTCTTTTGAGATCCATATGCGACACTCAGAGGCAACGAAGTATGCATAACCATAATGGAGTTCTTGGTGACATTTTACGTATATTACTAACGTAAGTATACCTTGATAAAATTTGTCACTAGAAAAAGTTACCAGACATTTTTGTACCTTTAAAATAATATCTAGGGGGAACCATGTTCCTAATATGTGAATATTAAAAAATATTTTGATACTGCTGATAATATTTGGATTAAAAAAAATTACTAGCGTCGTCCAAAAATAAATTGTGTCTTTATAGAAAATTTACTAGGCTTATGATATACATATATAGGGTACTAGTTATCAATGTCATCGTACTGTACGTGTGTAGTGACATGGCTGTCGTTCATTTTCAGACCGTCATCCTCTGCTGACGAGGGTCTGTCCGAAGAGTTTCTGAAGGCGGAGAAGGTTTCGCCGGAAGTCGAGTGTTCCACGTGGTATCCTGAATGTCCTTTTGGGATTTATGATTACATAACCATCGAGCATCTGTGAATGGACCTTAATCCTTTACTCGACATTGTTGCACCCGTTGAGCTGGATATTGCTGGATGTTTTTGGTCGCCTCTCCTGTACCATACTGCTACCGCTATTTCCGGTGGAAGTGCTACCGGTGGTCCTATCACTGATACTACCGATGCTACTTATGCCGTTACTACTACCAATCCTGATACCACAGTCGGCACTGCGTGCAACTACCGTTACAACTATTGGATGTGGATGACCTTAATTAAAGGAACCGTAATGGCCACCGGAATGCTTGCTACCGAAAGCGATTTACTTTAGATTTCAACATCAGGACTCGTAATATCGTGGTTATGAATACCGAAACTCGTATACTGTGCTTACATTAAATTGGTCTGTTCAAAGCGTTTGAGATAATGTGCAATGTAATTATTAAAATAAATTTTATGTTCTTATACAGTGGTTACGTAAATTCTACATAAACGTTCAGAGCGCTTTAGCTGGGCATGTTTGTATTTTAATAGGTAGTTCCCATTACGTCATATCCTCTCAGACCCAAGTGCCAATCACATCGAATAATCCCACGGGACACATGGGATGGTATTTTGAACAGCTTCCGTTTCTGCCAACGAACTCAGCCTCGAAAAAATCTTCAGATAAGTCATCTTCCTTCATCGAGCTTGATGGTCTGGAATGATAATTTTTTTGTTGTTGGTAAAATTTACTTTGTTTGTTAACTATGGTATAGTCGGTATATAGTATTTTGTGCGAAGTACAGTGTGGTATGTCTGGTTGGTTCATAAGAATTTCTTGGGCTTTTCCAAGATCCACGGCGACAATACAATCTTGCCTCGGGGCCCTTTTTCTTATTCATGCGGCCCTGCCTTCAGAACGTTCCCTATAGTTGTACTAGCAATCTTATAGTTCGTACGTAAGCTCGCGAAGCTCAGAGACTTAACTCTTTACCTTTACTGTACTCAAAGGAGCTTGGCAGGGTTCTGATAGAAATAAAAAATTTTCACTTCTCATTTTCTTTGAATACTCACGTGAATAACACGTGCATGATGTCGCCTAGTATACCGTTGTGTCTTATGGGAGATTCTGCAGTTTCGCATATGGACCGCAAGAGGCATTCTCGTCCCGGAAATCCGGAACTGAAATTAAAAATCCAAATTCCAATAGGGAATCTTATTTAAAAAGTATTTATTAAGGAACAGCTTGTACCTCTCGTATTTATTTTCCAGTGCTTGATAAATCGTCGTTCTGTCTATGCTGCGTTTCTTTCGCGAAGCGTACGGAGAATAATACGGGTCGAAATATGTCGAATTTGGCGGCAAACGGTAATTTGCCTCAAAGTAATAGGAAAGTGATACCGAATACAGAGGATCGATAAGCGGTACCGACAAGGCTAAAAATAACTTGCAAATAAATAATAAAATTAGAAAGTAAAAGAAGCGAAGGAGATACGAATAAATAAAAATATTAAAAAATTAAGTAAAACTATTTTACTCGTACTCACTCCCATGTTGCTGTTATCAGGAAACGTAAGAGCTCTTATCGGTCTGTGAAGTATCTTTGCAATTTCCGAATTTTCGGTCGTTTCGACATATCGAAAAATCAAAATAGCGTTAACGAGAGCCAGGATTCTAGAAGCAATAGATATTTCTTTGTTAAACTGTCAAATAAAAAATTATATCAAAATCAATTATTGCTCAAACATATTATACACCTACATTGAAATGTTATACATCATTCAATTAACGTGTAACGACTGTCAATAAAATTATGTAAAAATCACTATAAAACCAATCAAATCCCGGATGTTTGCCACCGTTGGATACGGTTCAGACTGAGCTCAGAAAACGTTCTGGTGGTTGAACAGTTATCAGTAGAGATTCGTTAAGTGGCGTGCACACAGAATCGTTATGGTAATAATTGCAGTCATAGCAAAATGATACATGACAAGCTATCGCTAAGCGTATTTAATATTCACTGGTATCTATTGCACGTGTCAGTGGTAATACTGAAGGAGGATCATCGGTAGCGTATGGGAATGTCAATATTTGACTCTCATTAAAATCTGTACAACACAGCAAGATAACGATCCAGAAGTGCAGGCGAGTGAAGTAAGTCAAATAATTGAAATTGAAAATATAAATAAAGTTTGAACAAGCTTTTGATGAAGAGCAAGTATCGATGACTCTAGGGTTACGTATTAAAATGCAATTATGATCTATCGCGCTTAAAGTCACCCTGGAGTCTCAGGATCAGCCAAGGTTCTGTTTGTTACACAGGGTATGTGAATCTGCGGAGACGCTGTTCACCCTGGAGCATGGAACTCCTTGGCGAGATTCTCCAGACACTTCTAACGGCTTCCGGTACCCCAGGAGAATTTGGAATTGTACTTGGATCTTGAATATCGTGCTGCTGAGATACTTGGTCGTACAGCATCCGGTCGATGTTGCATAATATATCCAGAAAGCGAGGACAGTCCTTTGGATTATTTTATCAAGGCTTCAGCACTGATTTTATTATGTTTCTTTCCACAGGTGCGTTTCAGCTGCACAACCCTGTATACACAGAGAGCTATCGCGTGTCTGGGTCACTCAGAGAAACTTTATCTCGTTTAAATGAAGTTGTTCTGTTTCTAACGTTTCAAATAAAATGTGATTGAATTACTTTTCACGAGAAGAGAAAAGTTTTAAAATAATTGCTGTAGTATTTTTTTTCTCCTTTAATTCCTCTGTCGTACAAAATATTTACACGGTGATTGTTCGAGAACAAGTAGAATGAGTAAAACAAATTTGGTAACGATTACGTATTAACTGCCTAAAGCGCATAGTGTCGCACCAGGTACGTAACAGTTATATAAACATGTCAAGTGAGTTTAGGCACATTTTTATTTCAGCAGGTTGTTCTCATTACGTCATATCCTTTCAGGCCCAGGTACCAATCACATCGAACAAACCCAGAGGGCACGTGGGATAGTATGTTGAACAGCCTCCATTTCTGCCAACGAATTCAGCTTCGAAAAAATCTTCGGATAAGTCATCTTCCTTCATTGAGCTTGATGGTCTGGAATGATAATTTTTTTGTTGGTGGTACAATTTACTTTTTTTCGTTAACTATGGTATAGTCGGTATATAGTATTTCGTGTGGAGTACAGTGTGGCATGTCTGGTTGGTTAGTGGTACAATTTACTTTTTTTTTGGTTACTATGGTATAGTCCCTACATAATATCTCGTGTGGAGTACAGCGTGGTATGTCTGGTTGGTTCAAAAGAATTTTTTGAATTTTTCCAACATCCACGGTGACAATATAATCTTGCCTCGGGGCCCTTTTCCTTATTCATGCGGCCCTGCCTTCGGAACGATCCCTATACTTGTACTACCAACCGTATAGTTCATACGCAAGCTCACGAAGCTCATAGACTTAACTTTTTACGTTTACTACGTTCACACAAGCTTGCCAGGGCTCTCATAGAAATTTCAAATTTTTGTCTACACGTATTACCCAGGCTTCGTTACTTTGGCTTCCCATGTTTTTGATTTTACCTCGACGTCAGCTCCTTGTGTCATTTTTAACCTCGCTGTGAAGTAAAGGTAATTTAAAAAAATTTTTATTTTCCATCAACACTGCATTACCACCTGTAATACGTTTCCCCCGTGCTCTGTTGGGACTATAATTATTTTTTAAATTATTCTTTAATAAAATTGAGTCTCACCACTTTCTTTCGTTTTTAATACTCACGTGAATAACACGTGCAGTATATCGCCCAGTATACCGTTGTGCCTTACGGGAGATTCTGCAGTCTCGCATATGGACCTCAGGAGGCATTTTCGTCCCGGAAATCCGGAGCTGAAATAAAAAATCCAAATTCATCGAATAGGAAATCTTATTTAAAAAGAATTTATTAAGGAACAGATTGTACCTCTCGAATTTATTTTCCAGTGCTTGATAAATCGTCGTTCTGTCTATGCTGCGTTTCTTTCGCGAAACGTATGGATAATAATACGGTTCGAAATATGTCGAATTTGGGGGCAAATAGTAATTAGCTTCGAAGAAGTAGGATAGCGATACCGATTTCAGAGAACCAGCAAGCGGAAAGGCCAAGGCTAAAAATATCTGTTAAATGAATAATAAAATTAGTAAGCAAAATATATACGAGATAAGAATAAATTGTCACACACAAAAAACTCATACTCACTCCCATGTTACTGTTATCAGGAAACGAAAGTGCTCTTATCGGTCTGTGAAGTATCATTGCGATTTCCGAATTTTTCGTAGTTTCGCAATATCGAAAAATCCAAAAACTCCCAAGAAAAACAAGTAATCTGCAAGTAATCATTATATCTTCGTTCGGCCATTAAATAAAATTCTTTCAGTGAAATTCGAGCGGTACAAAAACCGTTTTTTAATCACCTTGAAATATAATGCATAATTTAATTATCCTATTGCTGCCAACAGAAGCACGTAAAAATCACCGTAAACTCAATAAACTCCAGAATGAACGCAACCATAAGAAGCAGTTGAGAATGAACTCAGAAGACTTCCTGCGTACGAACAGTTACCAGTACCGTTTCGTTAAGTGGTCTGCACACAGGATAAATTTGGTAATAATTGACAAGCTCTTGGTAAGCATACCTGATACTTAGCAGAATAAACTCCAAGTACCAGTGTTACCAGAAAGGAAGAAGATCTCAGTGCAGTATGGAAATATCAATTTTCTCTCTATTATTAATATCCTTGACAATGGCCGCAAGTCAAAACAATAAGATACGAAATCTATTGCGTCAGAAGCGTTACCTGGTCTACCCAGACCCATTGGAGAGCGAGACGAAGGTGCAGGTAAGTAAAGCCAAAAAAAAAATCAAAATCAAAATTGACTTAAAATTCAACGTAAGTTCTACGTCACAGGTTCTATTCGGCCTGGGTTTACCAATGGAAGGAGCAGTATCGATGACACTCGGTTACGTATTGAAATGCAATTACGAATTGCCATACAACGCATCGGTATTTACAAAAGGCTACGTGAGATACGAGAGATCAGCCAGTCCAGCCAGTAATGATCTTATCGGTCCAGATACGGAAGGTGAGTTTTGTTCTGTGATTAAAAATAAATAAATAACTCCGTCGATTCGATCACCAGGAAGAACTTCGCGCTGGGATATTTATCGTATGCTGGAAATTGCTCTGGAGTCTTTAGGATCGGGCAAGGCCTGTCTGTTACGTGCGGTATGCGAAGCTGCGGAGACGCCGTTCAACCTGGAGCACGGACTCCTGGGTGAGATCCTTCAGATACTTCTGACGCCTTCCAGTACCAAGGAGAATTCGGCGTTGTACTCGGATCGCGAGTATCATGCTGCCGAGATACTCGGTCGTGCAGCATCCGGTCGATGTCACACGGTATATCCGGAATGCGAGTACAGTCCTTTGGATTATTTTACTGAAAGACTTCAGCACTGACTTCGTTGTATTTCTTTTTGCCCAGATTCCACACAGTCTGACGTATGTAACAAGAAAACAATTGTACATTGATCTTGCCAGCTAAGAATAAGAATAAAAATTTAATTCAAAAGGCACTACTTGAAATATACGCCTTCTACGGGTAATATCGTGAAATTTAGTATGGAAGGAAAAAAAATGATAATGTTATTTAACGTACCGTAAGAGTGAAGTGTCCCTGTGAAATATAGACTGAGTATATCATCTTATATGCAGAGCGATTCATCTTAAACGTACCGGCAAAGCTCCACCTAAGAGAGCAGAATATCATTTATCAAAATTAAAATGAAATACAGAGACTGTAGGAACTATATGAAAGCTTATAAAAAAATATAATATAACTAATCTCTCTTAGAAAAGAATTTTAGTAAACGTAGAGTACTTAAAAAAAAGACCTTATGTCAATTTCAATAGGTGCGTCTAAGCTGGATCGCCCTGTATACCGCAGGAAGTCTCAACGCGATATTTCGTAGGATCAGGAGGAGACCGTAGCAATATCGCAATGGGATGAGAGTAAAGATGATCCCGCTGCTGTTGGTAGTATTCGCAATGACGATGAAATTCGTCACGAGGTCACTCGCGTTGGTATCAGTGAATCTGCGCAGCATCGAAATCCAGAGTGAAAAAGTTTACGTGGATAACATAGAGCGAGAAGTAAGATTCGGGCCAGGTTGGATGAAGAAGTGGATGTCTATAGGAAGTGAGGTTAGGTCTCCTATCGTCAAATCAAACTATTTTTAAAGCGTTTCAGTCATTTTTCATTCGTCTCCGGGAGGACGTTCAATCCCTCGTTAACTCGACGCCTCCTGAAACTCTGACGCCCTCAGTTTCCCGGAGTTTCCTCAACTTTTCCACGCCCTTACCAAGTCCCGTCCATCCATCCAAACACCTGCCAACCGTCCCAGTCTAAAACACTCCATTGCTTAATTCCCTAGGGGATCCTTTGGGGAATTATTATCGGACCTCGTTCATTTTTCGAGACCACTGTCATTTTTCATCCTGTGACGTTCCTAGATTTAATGACAATTTTAATCTCTCGTTTACCCTTTCTCTTCAACTTGTCTCTCTCTCTCTCTCTCTCTCTCTCTCGTACTTCCCCGATCTGATTTGAAAATCGGGCTGGTTCCTAGTGCCTTGCTTGGGAAACGATGGGATTCCTGTCTGTCCAAAATTCTGCAGAACCGTGTAGAACGAAATTTTTTGGAACTGACCACTTTATTTGTCAGTTTTTATATTTTCAGTTTTCATACCGTCCTTCTTTTCCGGGGACTTTAAGACAGCCTAGGGACATTTTTTACCGGAGAATATGACAGGCGTAATTTTTTTAAATCCTCACTTCCGGCACTCGCGTTTACTCAAGATTCTGCTAATTGACTTGTTATGTCAATTAACGATGTTTAACGAAGAGACCCCGACTTGAGTTGAGCCGGGGAAGTTCAGTCAGTGAGAAATTCAACAGTCGAGATCTCTTGAACGAGTGTCGTCAAGGATGCTAGGGACTTTGAAAATATTTACGTTGCTTGTAATGGTGTATATAAAATTCTTTGAAATTGCCTCAGCGAACCGTAACCAGAGGTATTTGGTGTATCCGCCACCGGGTCAATTCGCCCCGTCGAAAATACAGGTAAAAATGGATAAGTGAAATTTGAAAAGGATCAAGAATATAAATGCTAGGGATATTTTTTTTAAATAAAGCTCATACTCGGCCTGGGTTTACCGATGGAAGTGGACGTCAGTACGATTATTGGTTACGTCATGAAATTCAATTACAAGCTACCACACAATGCATCATACTTCACGAATCCTTATGTTCGATATGATCGATCGACTGGTTCAAATATAATGGCGGGAAAAATTGAAGTGGAGGAGAAGAATTCAAAGTCGAAGGACGACTCGAGTAAGACGATCCTTACGCAGATATTTAATAATAAATTTATTTAATATATCGAACTCTTATGAGATAATATTTTTGTTGAAAAACTTTTTTTTTTCAAAATCTGTTAAATGGAAAATTAATTATTACGTACCTTACAAACTTTTCTTTCACTGGTTTCTCCTTGCTCCACGTTGGCACACGTTCTTCGATGAGATTTATAGAATTGTATTTATTTCCTGAAAATAAGACTTAACGTTAGAGGCGCTGGATCGGCCGCTAATTCCTTTTTACATATTTATGGTTTCGGATTGTATTTTATATCCATTACTGGTATCATACGATGAATGAAAATCCCAGCGTGATTTCTTTAACGTTTTCCTATTTCTCTTTCGTTCTTTCTTCATGGATTACGTTTCTATCTCATGTAGAAATCCTTCTCTTTCGAAATCCCGTTCTATCCTTAAGACATTGATGCATTTTTTCTTATGGCATCTAGATCTAGATAATATCTATATCTAGATAATTCCATTCATCTCGTTTTTGGATAACAATAATTCTCTATATGCTTTATGTATAGGATCTCAAGGATATGAAAACTATCAAGGATACAGCTCTCGCTGGGAAGTATACAAACTCGTAGAATCCTTTCTCGAGTCATTTAATTCAGGAAAGTCCTGCCTCTTAAGGGTAGTTTGTCAAATAGCCGAAAATCCACTGGACACAAGAAACAGCCTCTTGGGACAGATGTTACAAGTATTTTTAACGTAAGAAAATTTTACTTCACCTCTGCAAAAATTAAAATATTTCAAGAAACATAAGAAATTAAAAGAAACGAAGCGAGCTACCATTTTGAAATTTAAAAAATTCCAAAGTTCCATACAGTTATAAAGTTTCCTAAAGTTGCACACAGTTATGCGACAGTATGAAATTTTCAAGTACAAATTCTCAAACACAAAATCCCTATTCAACGGGTTCTGAAGAATTTTGGTAAAGACGAAATTACCCGTTTAATATATATTAAGGCAGGTCGAGAGCATTCAATTAAGAGCGTAGCAAAGACTCTTCTAATAATTAATAAACTTACGAAACTATTCATAACCCGTGAAGCGTGTTTGAAAATGTTCATAGTTTCAAATAATCCGGGGATTCCCCGGTTATCGTTGCAGACCCACCTCGACGCCCGAGATCTACGCCGATATCACGAATCAGGAATATAAATGGGCAGAGGAAGCGGGACGCGAATATCTTGGACAATGTCGGCAAATGTTCCCGGAATGTAGTGTCGATATTCTTGATTATTTAACGGAAATACACTAGAGAGGGACATTCATTTCTGTAATGGCCGATTAGCCCCAAACTGCAGGTTGCGGCTTATACTGGATGCATTCCAATTTACCTTATGCCGAGTTCACCCGCATCTATTTATGCGCGTGCATTTAGTAGGCGGATTGTGGATAAATCTGTAATGGACGCCGTAAAGTGAAACGGTTGTCATTCGATTTATGGGATTTCGAAGTATGTCCTGTATAGAGGTCGCCTAGGTAGGGCATAGAACATATACAGTATTATCCTGAAATTAAAGATAACGTCTATAGCAATCGGTGAATAGGGGGTGGGGGGGCGGGGGGGGATGAATCGTTCGATCGTATGGGTATAAATATATGATAATAGGATTAGGGGTAAATACGCACGAAGGGATGATCTAGATTCAGGGAGTTTGAGAGTGTTGTAGAAAAATCGAAGAGGACGGTGGTAAAGGCTAAACATATATACCGGGTGGTCGCGGCAGAACCTGGAGCAGTTATCGAGAACGTTATTGGCAGTTTCCACAGGTTTAATAACGGGGGACGCGTAAGAGGAAAAGGTTTAAATTTATGGGGTCGCGGAATTTCATTCGTTTCGATATGGTGTCGCCATTTCTTTTGATCTTCTTACGTCACTGCGAAATATAGTGTATATGGTACAATTCAGTATCGATCGTTAAGAATGTAAAATTTTCAAAATTCTCATTCCTGCCCCCCGTGATAAAAAAGATGATTATACGACGGGGTTTTTTGTCAAGTGGTAAATAATTTTTTTTTCATCCCCTAAATCTTCCAATCCTTATGAATCTAGTTTCGTTCTCCTTCGTCCCTCATTGGTATCCTCTCGTACCCTCCCCCACCCAAAGATGGTTTTCTTCCAAGTTTTTCCTTTTTCATTTTTTTTTTACGAGCTTCACGGCAGACTGGGCCAACGTGTAGCTTGGTGTAGAGAGTGGGTTTTATTAGGTCGTTCGGGGGTTGTAATTCAATTCCAAGCCGGAATGACATTCCGGGCTGGCGGACTCTGCTGAGTGCTCCACTAGGGGTGTTCGCGACGTCCAGTTGATACTTTATTATCCGTACAGCCCACGCTGTTGGTATCTTTGAAAACGGGGCTCCTTTTCGAGAGAATCGTTATGTCGACTCTGGGCGTCGGCGTCCATCCCCTGTTTGACCATCCTTAGGGATCCTCCTAGATATATAAGCTAGAGGAAGCATACAGCATCCAGAGTGGAATCCTCATTTCCTTTTATTTATCTATTTATTTATATCACCACTTCCCTTTATACCTTTTGGTCCTCCGTCAGAATGGGGTACGTCGGACAGTCCAGAAACCAACCCCCTAAAGAGATTCCGGATGAAGGGTATCCTTATTACGGAATAGTACTGATAGAAATATTTTTTTTCTTTCATTAATTTCTTATACATTTTTGACGATCTTCATTACAACAGCAATTTCATCCCCTAGACGTCATTTCCAAGTAAATTTATCATCCATCCGCCCACACAATGATTCCAATATGCTTACCGCGCTGTCACTGGCAGCTATTCTACCAATTCTTTGGATACGCTGGTACCTTGATCAATTTTCTTTCTTTTTCTTCCCCTCCCTCTCGTCTCACTTTATCACGATTCTCCGAGCACTCTCGAACGTTCTGGGAATATTCCAACGGCTGGGAGATCAACGACCCCTAGGGAGGTTACAGTTATTCTTAATCAGGTCGCCACTGTACTATTGTGAGAATTGATTATCGCCCGATGGAAGTGCTAATCCGAGCGAGTCGTCTCTCCCGCAAGGTAGTTAGCATTGGTTCTCCGTACAACGTGGTAAATGGAAAGACAGATGGAGAGGGAGGTAGAGAGAGCGAGAAAAGAAAGGAAGGACAAAATTAAAGAGAAAGAAAAAAAAACACATACCTCGTTGGGCAGGAGTTAGAACATCTAGTCTCATCTAGTCAGTCCAGTTAGAAATATTGTAAAACGTTACCGAGCTATCAAATTAGCTGGAGAAAAATTGAAAAAATATATATTACCTCGTAACATCTATCATGAAATTTGGACTCGATTTGATCATCGTATCGACCCTCCTCTCCCTCTCATTGATCGTTACCGGTCAGGAAGATTCCTACAATGTGGATCATGACGTCTCTAAAATTGAAAACGGAAGCGAAGTCCTAGAGCGAGAAAAAAGAACTCTGGTATATCCAGACCCAACGAATTTATTGGTAAGCATGAGAAAAAAAAGTGAAATTATACAAGAACCCATCTTGTCGAATATTATTTATTTGAATTTCCCGCCCTTCTAACCTAGTTAATCTTCGGCCTTGGCACACCACTCCAACTGGACGCCGCGAGCGTGATAGTCGGTGCTTTCACTAAACTCCTCTACGCGTTACCGGCAAACGCTACTTATTACACCGAACCGGGTGTATATTACGCACGTAATACCAAAAGTCGTTGGAGCATTTACAAAGTATTGGAAACAGCAGCGGAAGTCTATGGTTTCGGTGGGAAAAGTTGCATCCTCCGCGCCATCTGTGAGGCAGCCGCCGTACCATTCGATCACGACCACGGATTGTTTGGTCAACTTTTTCAAGCATTTTTAACGTGAGTATACACAAATATATACGTGCATAATATACATAAAGTTTAATTCACGGTAAATTGCATCAGCTGAAGTTGGACGCGAATGAACGATCGTTAATCGAGGCGGCGTGACCTCGTTAAACTAATGAAAGAATGTGAAGCTCATAATGTTAATAACGTTATGACTTTGATTTTTTAATTCAACGATGCCAAACTGCTTTGACTGAACCACCCATCTGCGGCCAACTTCAGCTACTAATTTTTTTTTTTCGTGAATAACCCATTGTACGTAACAAAAAAGGGTTAATTCATCACCTCAAATTATTTTTATATTCCATTCACTTTTTATTCCATCTGCGTACCACGATGTCTACGGGTACCTTCTACCTACCATTTTATACTCTATGGTGTCCTCTCATTGTCAGTCCGTCCAGCACGAACGAGGGGCACGACGAGTATCAGGATAGGGACTATCATGCGGCAGAACGTCTTGGGAAGCACGTAGGCGAGAATTGCCACGTCCTTTATCCGGAGTGCGAGAAGAGTATCCTGGACGTGTTCTCGACGACGTCTGCTTAGAAGGAATGGAGTGGATGAAGGAAGGTGAAATAAGGAAAAGAGTGAATGAGGAAGGAGAGAGAAAAAAATGTCTAATAAAAAAAAAAAGATCAAGGAACAAACTTGATACGTCCCAGAAGATTATATTTTTAGAGTTTGCTATCAGACACTTTCTTCATCTCTCTCTCTCTCTTATTTGTATTATTTATTTTCACGTTTTTCCTTATTAAGAGAAAATTTTTCAAAGATTACCGATTTCAAATGTCCCGCGGGATTTTAACCTCGATACACTTTATGTGATCTATCTTTTCCTTCCTAGAATCCTTCCGCACCCTCCGTGTCCCACGTCCGTCGCTTCCCTCCCCCATTTCCCTCTGCTACCTAATCTTACTTCCACATTTCTATCTCGATCAAACTAATACTTCAATTACTCGAGCAAACAGAAAAGACCTACCGGGATTCGTCATTCTTAATTGGGTCACTTTGGTCTCTTTCTATCAATTTATTTCGTCCGTATTTCTCTTTTCCACCTTTTTACTTGTATTCAACGATCGGATCCCATTTTGTTCACTCGACAGGACGTCGATATCAATTTTCTCGGGTATAAAAATATATATGTATATATAAAATAAAAATTGATTTTTCTTTTTCTTTTAATCGATACCTCCTGACATCTTGAGAGGAGAAAAGAATTCAAGGGGTCAATTTTGATCTACAGTGTAGTTCCTTTAAAGGGGCTGGTCAATTTGATAGGAGCTTCAGGACGATAAGGTTTGCAAGTGGGAGTTTCGGCCAATGAGATTATGTGCCGGCAAAAAGGCGACGGCCATTAACGTGTTTGGGGTTGAAGCCAAATGGGAGGGTGGCTCAAAAACCAACCCCTATTATTTACAGTCACGGTTATCTAGCTGATAAGGAATTTTCAGGATTGAAACAATAAGGCAACTTAAGGCGGATGATTCTTGTAAGATTTTCTGCGAATGGGGGATGAAAAAAGTAACACTGCGAAAGTGATCCGTATCAGCAGATACCATCCAGACGTCGAATCTTTCACTTCCCTATCAGGAATTCGACTTCCCGTTAGCGGAGACCCTTTTTTCACGAATTGGTCCAGCGACCTCGGAGAGGACGACTCTCTCTGTCCCTCGAGGGAATGAAACGTGCCAGGGTGGTTTTCTCCCACTAGGAAAGAAAACGCAAGGTTATGACTCCCTGCGGATACGACACGTACCAATTTTTGCCTCCGGACTGCGATCGAACTCTGGCAACCCTCTGTGGGTGTTCGCAGCCACCCCTTTTCGAGCACTTCCGGGGCGTGAGGTATCCCATCCCGTTTCATATGTACCGGTCGCTACGAATAACAAGCGGGAAATTATCAACTTCCTGGTACATAGACTGTAGTCTGCACTGACGCTAATCAAGTGTGTATATGTATATACATATATCTACCTTTATTTTACCTAACTTTGCTCTATATAATTAAGATATTTGGGATAAAAAGTAGAAGATACTTTTCAATTGAAAATATGTCTGCAAACGGGCAATTGAATTTTATTTGTTTATATTTACTTATTGCATAACATGAAAAAAGAGAGTTTAGTATACTGTAAAATATAATATGATTTATATCTATAATTGACTGAGGTCGATTCACATGGAACGCTCGTCCTGTAGTTGTCTGTTGAACTCGACTTGAAAATGAGTTGAGTAAGCATTGCTGTGCAGCAGGTTAAAAAAACATTTTACGTGATACCTGATCAGTTTACATGTACAGCAAACCGAGAATGTCGAGTCTTCTTTCTGTACTGATTCTCGTGAGCTTTTCGGGACCTGTTATTGGGAGCGACGGTTACCTGGTATATCCGAAGAAGACAGTGCTTCAGGTTAGTTTAATAATATTAAAAAAAGGGAATCCATCAGACTGTCATTAATTAGATGACGTATACCCTATTTTTTGTTATTGAATTTTAGCCATTTTTTAATCGACGAATGACGGAAAAAGTCGCTAGATTAGGAACAAGCTCGTGTAGGAGAAGGAGAAAGATAAGTAGTATTCTCTCAGAAGTTCATCAATTGGACGGTGTCATTTATTTGTCTGGAATGCATAATCTTATCTGAGCCGAAAGAAAAAACTGAGGAATTAAAATTCGCTGGGGGCTAAAACGGAGAAAAGATGGAGATAAAAAATAATTTTAAAAAAATAGAGCACCGTTCCCTCGTGAATTCAAGCGACGAATGGGGATTGCTGATCGAATGTATTTGATTGATGATTGGCTGATGGGGTACGGATCTAACGGAAATAGCTGGGGACCATTGAGGAAAAACGCACGAGTTTCAGAGTTATACAGATATTTATCTTTTCGAAACTTTTCTGTCGACCTACTATCTGTAATAAATGTGTAATTTACATGGCAACTAAGCAAAAATGGTGAAAAAGAAAGGGGATGGGAATACTTGAATAAGTGAAATTTTTCTTCATTTTATGTAATTACTGCATACATTTCAATCTGTCTTCTTTTCATGCCTTTCACGAATATTTTTTCAAGTTTTTAGGGCTTGAATAAATCTTTTAAATAAATCGTCCATTTGATTTCAAGCGGTAATTAAATTTCGCTATTTTATTTATTTTCTTGCAGCATGTCATTGGAATCTCCCTACCGGTATTTTCGACGAAACGCGGTGGGGTGGCATCTTCCATAGGATTTCAGCTGAATTTCGTATTACCATATAACGTTACGCAATTCGAGCCGGTCGTAATACCAGCCAGACAAGCACGAGATTTAACATTGGAGGATACTTATGAGTCAATCGAAGCTATGCTAGATGAGTAAGTAACTAAAACAATAAAGAAAACGACAAATAGCAGATAAAATAATTCTACAATTTTTATTACACAAAACAGTCGCGAAAGACGCTCAGAGTCTGATGAAATAATACGAAAATTTACCATGAGCAGCGATAGCTATAAGTTTTTATATTGGATAAAAAGAGATAATAGATAAAAACAAGTTTAATTAGCAGCTTACACATTGCTTTCATAAACTTTTTTTCACATGGCAAAGAGACTAATTACATGATTGAATGGTTAATAAATTTCAAAAATTATCTAAGAACTACCATAAATAGATCAATGCGTGACCTTGAAATCCGTGGAAATAACTCAGAAGAATATCAAATAAATTCCAATAGTCCAAGAACATACGGGATCCCATTTTTACGTGTAGCGTTGACAAATAAGCAGGATGCAATGTACCGTAGAAAAATGTTAACTTCCGGGAATGTCACTGCGCGATCTCGAAATTGTTCAATAAGATTGTAAACGGTGCCGGAACGCGACGGAGTCTGGTCTTTGGTCGACATTGAAAAGTTTTCAAGTGTAAAGCGAGAGACGCGCAACAAACTACGAGCGTCCATCTTAACGTACAGGCGGCGTAATAGTAGCGTCGGGAGGCAGCAGAGGTCAGGTCGACTCTAAGAGACAAGGCAACGAATAGCAGACGTTTGGTAATTTTTCAGGCATGGCTGGCACGGACGCGAATGTCTACTGAGAACGATCTGCGAATTAGCCGAGTTGCCGCTGGAGAGAAATGGACAGGATCTGTTTGAGGAAATCATTTATTTGCTTCTGACGTGAGTGAACTATCCTTTGTAAAGTTCGCCTATGGTTTTTCAGGCCTTAAAACATTGACAGCTTCGTGCATGTACGCATAAAGAAGATTTCACCTAAGAAAACATATTTTAGAAAAACGTATCTATATATCCCTAGAATCTAGTGACAATTAAACTATTGCTTATATATTCAGGCCTTCTGAGGATCTACCGGAGGCGGTTAATTCGAATCACCGGGCCGTCAACAAATTGTATCAGGAAGCTGAGCGATTGGGTAAGTCTGGCGGTGACTGCATCCTGGCTTATCCCGATTGCAACGAATCACCTCTGGAATCGTTTACCCAGATCGTATTTCCGTCTAGGGATGAACCCTAACCTCGGCCGATCTTCCCGGCTTTCTCCTTGATATACGTTACGACTCGATATCTCTATCTGTATACACTGCTGAGTGTGTATTTATATATATATACTCAGCAGACAGCACAGTACACATACTACAGTATCTATTTAGTTGAAAGACATCATGCTTATGAGTTAAGTGATCGTAACGCCGTGGGTGGAAATATTCCAAGATGATGAACATTTCAAGATTATGTTTTTGGGACAGCTTAACATCCACATTTACCTCTTGTTTCCTACCGAATATAACTAATATCTGGAATGGTTATGTGCTTTAGGAAAGTTCGTGGAAATTCTTCCTAAGTTTACTGGTTTCAGTGATAAAGGACACTTGTATATGTAACCCAATTCGAAAATCTTTACGTATATACATTTACTTTATTTATATTTATATTTCATAATTATCGTTTTCATTAATATTATGTGAAAGAAATTAGACAGCGATAGTTATGAAATTTAATCTAAACAGACAAAAATGTGTCACTGTTAAAATAAAACTAAAAAAATTCTTTTAATATAAAAATGAAAAAAAAAAGGAGTACTGCAAACTTTCCGCGATATCCATTTATCGTCGTGCGATCGTCCATTACATTATTCCGTTACGTAGTCCAGCAATTTTCGAAAGCGGTATTTCAAGTATAATTCAATATTTTATTAACGGCCGACGCGTGCAAGCGTATACATCCAACAAGCGTATCCATGTTAAATCAATCTGAATAAATCGAGTCGGTACGTGCATATTGCTTCACAAAATCAAAATACCAATACTAATAGCTTAACGATAATGGAAGATCACGAAATGTATATATACGTATATACAAACAACGTTATAAATGACTATGAATCGATTAAATATTTCGTAAGTTATTATCGAGCGTCGCGCTTTCATACAAAAGCAGGAAAATCATAAACATAAAAGTCAGGCTCGTAGGTAAAGCGATAATTATTCTGCCAATTAGTATTATCGCCCGATTAATTAACGTTCAAAAGTAACTTGACGCGAAAGCTGAATACGATGATAATTTTTATTAAACTCGGCCGTATTTCAGTTATAACATAGACGATGATGTAATAGAGTTACATATGGCAGCAGTGGCGCTGATCAAAGACCGCGACTATGGAAACGTCAGTGCGTCGCGTAAACCGAAGAGGGTAGGAAACTGGTGGATAAATTCGAGAACGAACAAACGGAAAGGGAGGTTAACGAACTGCGAAATTCAATAAAATCAAATAACGAATTCCCGATCGATTTTATAGGTATAAATAACTGGCGATAGTTCTACCATGGTATAACACGTAGATTTGTATTTATATGAATAAAATGACAACCACCATTGTTCGACCGACGTATTATACTTACGTGCTTTATATGGAATTGTATATAATACAATGGTGTAAATATATATATTAAATACGATTAAATTATTGTCCAACCACATAAGCTCCGAACACCAATTATAGGATAGTTGGAGAAATTCTGTAGTAGTACAGGTCGTTGCGCAATATACATATTCAAATCGGCCCTATACCCACGTGGCTAAGAAGATTTCTATGTTCTGTTTGATGTAACAAAGCTCGTAAAGTTACTAGAGAAATCCACGTCGTCCTTAACTCCCGAAACGTCGAGAATCCCGATCACCGGCGTGTCGCACTCCCGAGCCCTGTTTCCCTAGTAGGAAACTTGTAGGAGTTCCCTTTGTACCAGGAAGTTGTAGCGTCTCCCTATCTGACCCAAAACTTTCTAGACTTTGCACGTACAGTCCTTTGAGAAAGGCCGATAGGCTGCGCGCAGTGTCTCTTCTATGGGTGTATCTATACGGTTTGTTTAGTCTATGGAGTAGAGGTAGCGAGTAGGTCTTGGACGCAATGGAAAACTTGTTACTGGCACATCACCTGATTGGAGGAGTCAGCCATAAGGAATGGAAGGAAGGAAGGACGCCATAGAAAGTTATTTTAACCAAGAGACGCCTGCTCAGTTGATATCTGTACGTTGAAAGGGGCTGAACGGGGCCTTAATTCCTTCCTGAGACAAGTCAATAACCTTGTTAACGTGTACTTGTACGGTTCCGTTATGAAGATAATGTAATGTACAAACAGCTGGTGGTTCGACGACTGTTTTCTGACTGATTGGAATCGAGTTTACTTTGCAGAGAGATTTAACGTTGACTGCACTTTTCTTTGAGCGTCGGACGAGACGATTTTATTTGAACGTGTTTACTCGATCGATCGCCATCTTTCCATTGAAGCTGACGGAGCGACGACAGTGAGTTTCGTGTCTTTGGATTTTTCCTGTCCGACGGACGGAGAATGGCGATGTCTGTACTATTTGTGTATTTATTCCTTTTGCGAGCAGTTCGACGGGAGCCTGTTCGTCATTGCGGGTTCGGATTAAAGTGAATACATCCTCAAAAGCAGCCACCCCTTCGGGATATGGATATAGGGGTTGTTATCTCTGCGGTTTTACTCGGTCTGGTTTGCCTATATCAAACCGGAAATGGGGATGTTTCGAGGGTGGAGAGACAGATTTTATATCCGCCACCCATTGTCTTTTACAAGGGCGGGACTTACAAGGTATTTACAGAAATATTTACCTGGGCTAAGTTACGCCTTAGATGTTTCATCTGCATAAAACTGTGATTGGTGGGCAGACGATTTTTGTACTTATTGAAGTGAAATGTCGAATTTCCAAAAAATTAATCACAAATGGATGTTATTGTGTCGGGGGAAAAAAAAATGTAAATTCAAAGAATTCCTAGGAAGAATAGAAAATCATTTTTTTTCTTTTTGGAACGGAGATTCTAGTAACTTTTTACAGTTCCCTACAGTGCATTCATTCTCGTTAAAGCATTCTTGACTCGACCAGAGTAAAAGTGCCGACCCACATTTCCCCGTAATATTCCATGGGGATGCCGTGAAAGCGGGAAAGGTTGTTATTGAGCGAGGGAAAAGG
Organism: Trachelus iudaicus; assembly: GCA_030142595.1. Lineage (NCBI taxonomy): Eukaryota > Metazoa > Arthropoda > Insecta > Hymenoptera > Cephidae > Trachelus > Trachelus iudaicus. The sequence continues at coordinate 2,423,911 of JARQTH010000297.1, read as the reverse complement.
GAAAGAGGAAAAATGAAAGATGAAAAAAAAGAAAATTGTCTGAGGACGATCAAACAATTTTCTAAGAAATCCCGCCGCGGGCAGTGAGTACACCAAAGCGTAGCTACCGGCCGTATTCCCATTTGTTTTAACCCCTATACTCAGCGAAGGAGGCCTAAGCCTCACATCAACGGCGGCTAATAAAAAGAAAAGGGGACGAAAGCCAGTGAGAGAAGAATTCAGCGGGGTTCAAAGTTTCGACGTTAAGAAAATCAATCAATTTATTGATAAGCTCGTATCTCCAGTGACATTCGTATCCCTTCTACCGATATATCCGGTGCCTCGCTTTCAACCCCCTATTCATCGAAGCTACGTTACTTACAACTAAGGAGAGTCGTCCTAGAGGAAGGAGGTACGAGCGAGTCAGGACGTTTCGTGGGGTTTCAAAAAACAGAAAAACTTTTACGACAGGGTAATATCAGGGTAGTTCTCCGAGTCGAACCCACCTACCCAGTAAGGGGGGTAAGTGGAATTCCAAAAGTTGAAATATGGAGAAGAAGAGATCCCTCTACTTTCTTATACATATATATACTGAGTCTACTGGCATCCAGGTTGGCTACCATGCTCGTGGAAGCTCCTATTGCGAGTAAAAAAAAAGTCCCTAGATTTTCTTCGACTTCTTTTACCATTTGCCTATGTAGACCACACCATCTTCAATTCTTCATTCTCATCTTTCATAATTCCCACCCTCTAATTTTCTCCGGTTCGACCCCGTCCCGCCCTACCCCCACAGTGTAGGGTGGGGTAGATCACTCCTTCCTCTGGTCCAACATTTTGGCAAAGTATCGTTCTGCCTTGTTCAAAAGAAAATGGAGAACTTCAAGGGAAATCCTATTCCGTTATTCGTGCTATCGTTTTATATGCAAGCTCCTCAATGGTTTTATTCCAAAAAAGAGAAGAACAAAAAGAGGAACGTCGGTTTATCGTTGAACCTACTTTGCCCGATGAACTTCACTCAGTTTCTCGATTTTCTTGGTTTCCTTAACGTTTTCCGCTTCCCCCGTAGGATTTCATGGGGCTTTTATACGCCGGAGTTTTTAACCTGGAACGAAATTTCAACCACGCAAGAGACGGGGATTTCCCCGTTTTAGGATTTAGGCGAGACTACTCGGCTCGATCTTCTCTTTGTACTAATTTAAATATTTCTTATGGCAGCTTATCTTAGGCGTAGCTGTACCCATATCAATCCGTGGCAGACTTCTGTCTGTTGGTCATAATATTCAATTTCAATATCCACTGCCACCGAACGCGTCATACTTTACAAATTACTTTGACTCGGTGTCGGCGAGGCGTCAGCGTCGGTCAATGAAGGACGAGAGATCGATGATATATCGTTATATGGAAAACGAGATAGAGAGGTAATAAAAAATATAAAAAAATACACGAACAATATAACACAGATAATATAGAATAAGGCAGCTTAGTTCCTAAAACAAATAAGGGTTGAAAATGTTCAACAAAGTTTGATAACGCGTCAAAATAATTTTTGAACTTTTTTTTCCCTACTAATAAATTATTCTTTCGTCTCTACCTTTCGTGATCTTTTCTCACCCTTAATATTTCTTTTTCACAAAAAAAAAGATGGGGTGCCAACGGTAAGGACTGCCTGATGAGAAGCATATGCGAGGCTGCCGAGACTCCACTAAGGGATGAAGGTCTGGTCGGCGAACTTCTCCACATTTTGCTGACGTAAGTCGTAGGATTTTTCGAATCCCAAATCATCCCCTCACAGCGACTCACCCTTCGCTACCCTCCAATGTACGCGGGTACTAAAAGACTTGCCATACTGCTCTCAGGCCCAACTACGGTGGCGGCTCTTCGGCAGGGGATGATTATCTGGCAGCCCACGAGGCTGGTCTTCGAGGGGATGATTGCCGAAGGATCTACCCCTCCTGTCCAGATGGATACGGTATCCTCGATAATATCAGTAAGGTATTTGGTTCCGGATAAGAGAAGAACAATGGAGTCCGGGACAATTTTTCAAGCAAAAAAGAAATAAAGAAAAAAACCCCCCCTATAATTTTTTGTCTATATCTCAACCCTATCAACGCCATGGTAATTAATGTTACAATTATTACTAAATGCTCGTGAATAATAATTTGCTAATTAAGTCTGACTTAGTTTTAACTATTTCCACTTAGAATCATCATGTCCGATCGTTAACGTGCCTCTCTACTGTATCTAATTGTAAGCCTATTATATCCCAGAAACCCTTCGGGACCAACTTTCATCCCCTTGGAAACTTCCTTTTCTCAAGATTGGTACCCATATCGGTATACTGTCTCCGGGGAGTCCTCGGTCCAAGAATTAAATCACTTTTCGGAATTGACGTCATTCGTCTTAAAATTAACGAGGTAATTATCAGTAATGCCGGGAATGGCCGCTTATGGCTTCCAGTTTAACGGTCCATATACAGTCTGTTTCAGCTAACTTACAGACCCTACTCCGGACATTAACCCAGGACTGAGACACCCCCACCACAATACAAAAGGACGCGTTAGGCGAAACAGCCTGTGTATCTGTCTTGAATTCTTTCCTCTCCTCCTCGTTCTCTCTCGCTCTCTACCATAATCGTATTATCCACAACTCGTGTACACCTACTCTACCGGGTGTCTAATAAGAACGAACGACAGGACCATCCAGTCCAACCGCTAATGACATCATAAACGAAAGGCAAACTAACAGGAGAAGGTAAATTCCACTAGGCACAGCAAGTCCCGTCGTCACTGTGTCTTGGGGAATTTTTGTTAACTCTAAGAAAAGCGTATTCAGTCAGTACTCGTCTGACACTGCACAAAGGAACTGTACTCGCCTCTTCAAGATAATCATACGATGAGCTAAAAAATATAATTTCCAGTATCCTGGAGTAGCATATTTTTTTTTGTCATCGATATAAAATGTCTGTGAGCGTATAGACACATTTTTTGTAAGAATCATGGATAATCTTCATACGAACATCCGCAGTGACTCCTGATGATATTTTTCTACCTTAAGGCCCTAGTCTTGGGCCTTATATTATTAACGGGTAACGCGGGAGGAAATCATCGTACCAAGAGGGTCATTAACTTTCCACGAGGCAGCACGATGTTCGTGAGTATTAATTCTTATATTACTTATATTTCTTATTTACTTATATCTACGTCGCAGTCTGACGTTTACAGTGCGCGTCAGTTTTCATCCCTTAATATTCAGCTAAGGCTCCAACAGATTTGATAGTCGTATATTGCTAGGGGATGGATGGGGTTGAAGCGGCTCCTGAAGGAGCTTAGACTCAGCACCGTATTTACACTGGGGGCCAAGGGTGGTTTGTTCTGACAAATGGTCTTGCCAGATCCAGGCGACAACCCCCGCTCCCCGCCCCGCGTTTTGCGGCGGGGTTCGATACAATTTAATACGGACGATCGTGCTGCCGCCATTGACATTTCTTAGCGAGGGTGGGTGTATTTATATAAGGAGAGAGAGAGAGAAATGATGAAGATAGATAGAAAAAATATTTTCCAACCCCTATCATTTTTTTCCCTTAAATAAGATATATATATAAATTTGTATTATATCTATATAAATTTATTTTCAGTATCGCGTTACCTACAAATTGAACATGGTACCCTATTCGACTCTCTTCGCCCAGGCTTCCGGTTTTAAGGTCGCATGGAAACTACCGGTCGATTCAAGTATTCGAATTTCCCGCTCAGCACGTGACCTGCACGACATGGCCGAGTTCATGTACGAAAGGTAATGGAAGATCGGAGACTACTGGTTAATAACTACAGATCTGTTATTGTGCGTGGATGCTGATGACCTAGGGTTAGGTTAGGTTGGTAAATTTGGCAAGGTTGGCAAGGTGAGAATAAGAATGAAAAAAAAAACAGGAGAGATACCAAAAGATCAAGGGTAGTTAGATTGAGAAGTGAGGAGGAGCAGAGGGGGTGGATGGTCTCTCGGTGCCAGAAGATTTTCCATTGGGGGGGGGGGGGGGTGAGGGGGTTGCACCAATGGCTGTTACCAAGTAGCCTGAATAGGCCAATGGTGCAATGCCGTGTTATTTGCAGCCACCCTCTGCAGTTGGCGTGCAGGATTATTTTTATTTTTATTGCGCGACGAAATATAGAAACCCACCCTTGCAGCAGAGCCGCTCCATTGAAACCGAAGACGATGGGTTTGTGGTCGTTTTTTTTATTTTTATTTTAATTCTTTTTTTTTTGGCAGGCATGGATTCGACGGTAGGATATGCGTGCTGAGGAATATTTGCCAGGCAATGGAACGTATCAGGGGTCATGACGGTGTCATCGTGAAGATACTTAAATTGATAATAGGGTAAGTAATTGTTTGATAGAAAAAATTTCACTGGGAATTTAATTCTGTTTATATTCATGGCAAGTTACTAATTAATTGGAATTTCGATTTCTCTAGGTACGACGGAAATTCTACGTCGACTCTGGATTCGCTCGAGTGCGACAATTACATTGATTACTGTCCCTTGGAATTGAACAGTATTCAGGGACTGGGCGAATTTTGAATATACTTGAACGAAGCATTACGGCTGTACACGTCACTATCATAGAAAATTTAAGTTAATTTTTATAAGAATAATTGATAATATACCTATGTACCAGTATGTGTAACGAAATGACATAAAGAGTGAAAAAAATGAAAAACATTTTTTTTACAGACTCCTTTAATCCCTTATACCCATTTACAGGAACTTGGTTATATTTCATCCCTCGAAGTGAGGGATGATGATAAATGATGTATCAAGGGTGGTGCGTCCAGTTTCGAGTGACGACCAGGGACGGGGGAGAGGGTGGTAAAGGAATTTTTCGCAAAATTTGGAAAAAGTCGACAGATGGGTAATATACTGAAAATAATAACGTTAGAAAAATATAGGGGAAGGTTTCGCCAAGAGAGGATCGGAGAGACAGTTTTAAGGGTTGCTCGTAACTTCGATCGGTCTTTGTCACGGGAACTATATAGAAAAACACTAGGTAACCCTCCCCAACCCCCGTGCATTATTTTAACCATGGAAAACCGACTTCTGCCCCCTATCACCCCTTCGTCCTCCTGTATCTCCTACCCTTCCTTCACCCCGGTCCTATTCGTCTCCCCTATGAGCACTTTCCACCCCCCATACCGGAAATACAAAGTGGTCCCTTATTAAATTCCAGGACAAGCCTTTTCACCCTCGATCGCCGTACAACCCTTAACCACCGAAGACTTTGTGCAACGGCATAGCTCAATATCTCTAGTGAGCATTATAATTACCCGTGGGAGGGTTCGTCTCTTGTATCAATTATCGCTACAATCAAGGGATGCCAATGGCCAACGTTAAATAAGCGTAACGTATGATATTATTTGCGAGGGGTTTTGGTCCATCCTCTTCGCTGTGAAGATTCGTGAAAAATGTTTAAAAAAATAAAAATTCCCAGCAGACTCTTCCCAAAGGCGATGCAGGGAACGTTGCCAAATAATTTTTTCGTCCCTCCTCGAGCTCGACATTCTTCCTTTTTTCCTCTTCTCTCATATTCGTATAATGAAAAGTTTATAGACGAGGGGGAGGGGAGGGGGGAGGCCTGAGCTCGAAGTGACAGGGACGAAATGTGGGTCGTAATAAACTAATGAAGGGGAGAGGGGCTGTCTTCACTGATACTTTAATGGGCCCAGTTCAAACAATCATTAGGTCCCAGTTGATATTATTTACAAGTGTAATTGACTGGTCACGTGTCAATAAAGACGCTCAATAGGAATGCCTGAAAAGAGAGATAGATATAGGACTGTTAGGAGCTAGGAAAAAACACATGTATGTGTTATATATATATATATATATATATATATATATATATATATATATATATGGCAGCCGATGTTACCGTTACGATGGATTTCAACGTGTTACCGTTATCGGTAACACGTTGTGCTAAGGGTAATTCTCATATCCAGTATTGCGAGTAATACGCTGGTTGCAGCTCGCGTTTCTACGGTGTAGTCTTCATTTTGAAACTGTAAAAAGAAAGAGAGAAATAACCAACCGCAAAGTTACCAATATCGTAGGGAAGATCGCTTACAGAGGACAGAGGGTGCTGTAGAGGGTGACAAGGGTTGATTCGTAGAATCGGGTAAAAAAAAATGACAAAAACAGCAAGAACTTCAGACGTTCTCATAACGGTGGCGTGTCTAAATTTTTTATTGATATCCACGGTCTCTCAGGAGTTTTCGAAAAGCCTCAACGAGTCCGACGAGGAAGCTGATCGCGTTTTGTCGAGACAGAAGCGCTATCTGATATTTCCCCAAGGAAGTAATATACAGGTAGGACAAAGGGAAAGAAAAAAAATATCCACCGTTTTGAAAATAATTGACACTTCATCGAGAGGGAGAGGGAGACAGAGAGAAAGATAGTGGCGTTGAATTAATTGATAAAAATTATTTTTTTTTCTTGCAGTTGGTATACTGTCTCACGATAGGAGCGTACGGCAGAGATGGCGATCTCGTTTTGGGCCTTACGGCTGCAATGGCGTGGGAATTGCCAAGCAAATTGGACAACAAATTTCCCGATTTATTACACAGACGAACGAGGAGCGTTGCGTATCCAAAGATAGAGGCATTTTTAAAATCGTGAGTAAAAGAAAATTTGTTTCCCATTTTCTTATATCCTGCATATAAAATGAAAATACGATAAAAGGTGTTTGAAAAAAAAAAATGGCAAAATTGAGTCGAAGCCCTTCATCCCTTAAATCGTAAAAATCCCATGTTGTCCTACCGCCTAAAGCCAGACGTAAGAAATTTACATAGAGGGCGAAGGGGCGGCGGAAGGGGTGGCGAGGGGGATGCGAATGTACAGGGGATGATCAAGATCGAAGAAAAAATTGCAAACAAATATCGCAACGTTCGAGGGTGGAAAAAAAAAGTAACCCCTTCGAGCTAACCTAATAAGGGTGTTTTGAAGTAATGCCCTTGTTTGTTCACCTTATTTATATTATAGCATTCACTTTTTTCTCTTTCACTCTCTCTCTCTCTCTTCTCTCATCCCTTATCCTCTTTATTGGCATTTCTCTCACTTTCATATAATTCTACCCTCCGATCTAACGTCCCCGTCCCCTTTTTTGTATTATTCAGGAGTTCCTATACGCCTTTCCGAAAGTCATAACCACCCCCTGCACTGCGAAAAACTACCCTAGGGAATACACACTCGAATATATTTTCATAGGGGTTGTCTTTCTCTGACGCACTGGCGATCAAAATACAGAGACAAAAATGGCTATATTCATCCCCTTGTTCATCCTTAACTATCAACCCCCCAATTCTGTAGCACAGAGATCCTGAGGATTCATGCCTAGAGGTATGGAGAGAGGGGGTGGAGGGTGGAAATTTTTATAGAATATAGTATATCTATACATAGATATATCTGTATACGGTGTCGGAAAAATAGGCAATAGGACTCGTGAGTCCCATAGGGGATGACCCACAAAACTTGTGACTGTTCATCCATCCCTTATCTCACCCCAACCATGTAAAGGAGTAGGGGTGGCGTTCGTATTAGATTTAAAGGAAATAATATTCTGAATTTTAATATTATATTTGTTTGTGCAACACTATTAATTTTTTGTAGGATCCCAAAGGTTTTTTTACTATTACGTTTTTTTGGTTTTACATCAAATTATTTTTCCTCGTCTTTTACAGGGCTGGACTGGACGGACGGTCGTGCGTTTTAAAGGCCCTATGCGAGGCTGGCCAGAGGCCAAATTGGAAAATTGGTCAGGGTACCTTTCTTCAGGAATTATTACACGCTGTATTCACGTGAGTATCCAGTATACTGGGTGGTACTCGTTACTTCCGACGCAACGAACTGGTGTGGCTGGTTTATTTATTTTTTCGTGTTTTACAAAATCGTACCTCTTTCATTACAGTCTACCGAATGATGGCGGCAAATTTGAATCAGTCGATCAGCAGGATTACGATCTGGCTTATGGGTCAAATGAAAATTGCACCGAGCTTTATCCAGCGTGCGAGCACTCTGTATACAACCTAACTTTTTGAATGAAAACGAAAAAAAAAAGGGAAAATCAGAAGAGTCTTGTCGCTGATCAATTGAAAAATTCGTAATGGAAAGAAATTTGACAAATTTAAAGATGCGATGCGACTGCAAGGATTACGAATTCTTTATCTGTTTCCCCCCTATCAGTAATACTTTTAACGAATCCAAAGAGATAGGGCACGAAAACGAGAAAGTATTCTGTATTAAATAACGTTATAAAAATCGACGGTTAACTTGCCGCTGGACACTGCTGTCTCGCCGGCAACTTCACCGATGAGATTAAGAAGCTAGGTTAAATTAATGAATAAAAATAAATAAAATAATTAAAATCAAAAACGTCGAAACACTTTTGAATGTTAATTTTTTGAGTCTATTGCACCAAAAAAAATTTTTCTCCGACCTGGGATCGAACCCGTGACGATTCGTTAAGTAACTCCACTCCAAGGATTTCTACAAGACTAGTTATCTCTTCCCCTTTTCGCCCCATAAGATATTTTATTCGATCCCACCTAAAAGACATCACTGTTCGACGCTACTAGGTCACTGTTACAACCCTCGTAAAAATTACGTCCTAAACCAGATGGCGCCACAGTAGCGAAACTTCATCCCATTTCGTTTAGGACTTTAAGTAACGGAAGTTAAGTCATTGTTAGAACCACTTAACGTCAACTAGAACCATTTAACAAGTTTGAGACATATTTCCTATACACGTATCTCTCTCCCACCCACTTTCCCCACGCCATTTTCTAACTGTACCATCGATACTGGATGAGGTAATCAGTAGCGATAGAACACCGCGAAGAACGACTTCTCGCAGAATCCAAAGTCCAAGACCGAAAGAAAGGAGTCGAATGAAGAAAAGTTAATCACCAAAGTTATTTATAACAAACTTAATGATTAATTAACAATAATTAAAATGACACCGCGCGATATCACTATCGTCCTATGGCTTTTGAACTTTTACTTCGATGCAAGAATGAAAGTGAGTACCCAATCCGTTCAATTCCTAAACACAACTATAGAACGTTCCAGAAGAGAGCTAGACGAAACAAAAAGATTCCTGATCTTCCCACAGGGTAGTAACGTACAGGTAAGTCTACAAAGCTATCCTTGACCTAAGCTAATCGTACAAATATATATGCCAAAATAAAATTTTAAAAATTCTTTTTCAATCAAGCTTATATACTGCATGACTATTGGTACCTATACAAAACCTCAAGGTGTCTTCACAATGGGAGTAACGGCAGGTTTAGCCTGGCCATTACCGCATAAGGATTCTGTGCCTTATCGAAAACCAGCAGAAGTCTATCATCGTAGAAGTAGAAGGGAGCTCTATCACAAAATCGAATTAATGCTGAAAACGTGAGTATATATATATATATATATTTTGTATTAAAAAACTATCGAACAGAAAATCTAGAAGACAGAATAGATTTTTATCTATCTATCCTATCTATTTATCTTAAACAGGGTTGTAAACGCAACCTAACCGAATCATCCCCCGTCCTCTAGACTGACTGCCGTCCCAGAATGGCTGCCGAGTATCGACGAGCTATTCCCGTATAAAAGCTCGTGAGATCAAGACAATAGAGTTTCGGGTTGTTGCCACTTTCCCGGTCGTGGCTAATTAATTGACCCATCCCATCGTCCAATCCGAAGTTAATCGACAGTTAAATCTAACCTAACCGCTCATTCTAATCTCGCAAGGGATCCCTATTGTATTACCGAGAAGCAGTCAACTGTATTACACTATTATATTTTTATTACGAAGAAAAAAAACAATACTTACGTATGTCAATAATTTATGGGCTCGTTCGCAACGAGCGATCATAGATTTATACGATATGACACACCCATTACCATCGTTCGCTCCTTTACTTTTCCTTCCTACTTTTATTATCCCTCACGCACGTATACGAAGCGTCCTCAAGCCCGATTCACATGAGAGCTGGATTTCTGTTTTATGTATATTTATATCATGCAAACCGTGCTTGTAATTTCTTTCCCTTTTATTTATTTAATCCTCGTTGACGTACCCGCAACAGACAGGGAAAGGACGGCAAGGCTTGTGTGCTTAAGGCTATTTGCAATGCGGCGAAACGCGACAAATCCGACCTCGGTACAAGATCCTTCATGCGCGAAATTCTACACTCGATTTTCACGTAAGTCACTTTATACGTATACCACGTATAAATATACAGATATCAGGACACAAATGTAACCAACGTACCAACCTGAACATAGCTTCACCACGAGAATCGAATGGACGCGCTCACTTCAAGTGGTTGCGTTTGTACCGAATAGTCCTGTACGTTTCCAGCCAATGAACGCTATGGAAATGCGACAGTATGCTACGCGTCGCTGAGTGGGTATAACCTAAAGTCTAACCTCAAATGATGTCACATTTCAGTTTACCCGAAGGCTCTTACGACGACGATCCTAAGACCGAATACGAAAGAGCGAAGATTGCCGATTGCGACCGAATGTACCCGAGCTGTCAAGAGATCCTATAATAAAGCATACAATCGTACAGGAGTCATGTTTTTTAATAAAGAATACAAAATCTTTATAAAAAGATTCTCCTTCCTTCTCAAATACTTTGTTCCCTTTATCCACCGTGGTCACGTTGTATATTCTTACATAAATTTTCACTCGACACTCTTAGGACCGGATGGGTCTTACGTATTGCACTAATATTGTTAAGTTGACTTAACCTCATCACAAAAGGAATCCCCTTAACTTAACACGCAAGGAGTGCATATCTTCCAGAGTAAACTGTTTGCTGTGAGTGAAGTTTGCATTAATCATCGTTAGCTCCAGACCGACGTTTTCGTCATGGACCACGTATGCATAGGTATGCATGAAGTATATATATATATATATATGCAGATAAATATATAGACTATATGGGTATATATGTAGTGGCTTCTCGGGTGGCTTTACACTCTGCCTGAATTATGCAATCTGGACCAAAAGCCTTCTCTATGCAAAAGCAGTACAGTCTAGAGAAACGTGTTTCGTAATATACCTATACGTAGGACAAATTAAGGAGGTATGACCATTTTGTATATGTATAATATACATTGTATATAGTTGCCGTCATTGTGAATAAACAGTATAATGCCACTCTTAAAAATATTTGCTACATAACACATTGTTATTGAACCAAGCTGAAGATCAGAGATGTATAAATTGTATAATTTATAATACTTTATAATTTATCATTTTTATACTCCATGTTCTTTAAATATAGTTGTACAAAGTTGGAAAAAAAATGTCAATCGTTTTAATGAAAAAAACTGTTGTAGTCATTTTCAACGTGAAATGATTGTCGTACGCAAATTTCATGAATTTTTACCGTTCTATCTTTCTTTAAACTTTGTACCCACAAAGATTATATACTTGCTACTAGGAATATAACCAAATTTCAGATCGGTTAGCTGAATTTTTTTCGACAGTCGTACTTTCTTAAATGCGAATATACGTATAGTCGGCTCATGCTTTTTTTTGACAGTTCGCAAACAATGCGATCCTTCGCAAGTTATATGCGGTTTTACGTATAATCAAGAAAACTCGTACTAAAATAGTAAAAATAAATTGAATTTCGGTGTAAAAAATTGCACGTGCAATATTTCATAAGAAAAAGTTGTATTCAGCGCCACGTTTTATTTGCTGAGGAATACATTGCTTGAGAACTGTCAAAAAAAATAAAAGCATATTCAACTCGTGAACAGACTGTACTATTATTACAATTTTTTACTTGGATCCATAAGGATGATTCAGAAATGAGTGTATTCATTTTTTTTGTATGTCTTTTCTTTGAAATTCTCACACTTTTTCTAGGGTATTCGTAGCGGTTAACGAATTCGCTTCGACGGCAGTTCTCGTAGTTGCGTCATAGTTAACTGAGTAAACGAGATCTCGAAAAAAAAAAATGTTAATATAAAAGTTAAACAGTTCGGAACAAGTTTTACTTCTGCTACAGTCGTCTTCGCAGTTGAAGTTCTCGAGAGCAGCTCTTGGATAAAAGATGAGCTTGTGAATTTATAGGAAATCAGTGACGTTCACATAGTGTGTGTGCGCATTATATTAAGTGGCTGAAGATATATTTTTGTAGTGTAGAAAACAAAAAAAAAAGTATCCTAGTGTCATACAAAATGATATTATTTGTTTATGTCTTATCCTTTGTAATTCTGAGTGCTGATTTTATTGTGGCTGAAGAAACATGTCCTGTGAATGTCAGCTTAACGACGTCAACGGGACCAAGAGATCCTAGGATTTTGTCTAGAAGAAAAAGATATCTGACATTCCCCCAGGGCAGTGCCTTTACTGTGAGTCTTGAGGACTGCTAATAATTAAAATTTAATTAATTAATCTATCGCAAGACTATCGCTTTCCTTCTTCCAGGCTACCCTGCAGCTTTTACAGTCAGTACAGGCTGAATTACTCAGCGCGTGGAATCTTGATTTTGAGATGGATGTCATCTGGCCGATCCCGAGTTCATCGGACCTAAGGTCTCCGCTTAAGGAAAGGTCATCGCCTTCTCGATTATGGCACAGACGCCACAAACGAGACTTGTACAGTAATTTCGAGTTAGCTTTGAACAGGTTGGTAGCAGTGCTCAGGATGGTAGCTATTAGCTAACTTAGTCAATTAGATGAACTTGCGATTGGTAGTAGATACTGGTTAGAGGTAGAAATTTCACGCCGCCCTGGAGACACAAAGTAAATTGACCAATAGCGATTAAGGGTATCGATACGGTTTTGAAAAAGTATAAAAAATTTTTCCTTACGGTTTATATTCTCACGAACGTTCTTTAAAGACAGGGTCTGTCAGGTAAAGACTGTATTCTAAGGACTATCTGCGAGGCCAGATCAACCCTCAATCCACCAGGAGTATCTTTCTTCGAGGACATTTTAAGGGTCGTTCTAACGTTAGTATCCATCTATACTTCCACGCAGAATCCCTAAGAGTAAGAAAAATTAATAAATTGCAAATATTAATTTTTTCCTATCTCTCTCTCACGACAAAGGAACCTACCGCACAAAATGTATCCGATGGACGAGTACGACCTGGCATACAAAATGAAAAAAGACTGCGACAGCGCCTATGCTTGCCCCGTCTCTCTACTGGAGCTGTTATTGAGTTACGAAAATGAATATTAATGCACAATAAAAATATCATTCAATAGAATCATCCAAGATCATTTTCACCCACAAGAGTCTCTGGTTTCAGGCGAATCTCAATTACATGAAATTGCAAGGGCGATGAAGATACAGATCCAAAAGATGACTTTACCCTTTAGAACATTTTCCTAACTGTTCGCATCTTATCCAAGACACCTACCACCAAAGTACCATTTGACAGCTTGTAAAAATTTCATCTCCAAAATGAGACAAGGAGGAACAAAAATTCTTGAGGAATTTCAGATCGTATTTCCGATCCTGTGACGTTAAACTGGATTAACGAGTCGAAGTAGAAATCAATCCGCTACGATTTACATCACTGTATATATTTTTTTCAGCCAGTTCGTAATATACTGTATGGACTTATATAGGGTGCTACTTTTATCCGTAATTTGAGAAGCTACATGAAAGAGTCTCTGTACTGCGTTCGGCACTGGGAGTCCTAGTTGAAAAATCAACGCCGAAAACGAAATCGGAAGCCAGACGCGTTCGGCGAGGCGTAGACGCTGCTGGATTCCTTGAGGGAATCTCAAAGGAAACTTTAGGATATTTCGTGAAACGGAAAGAAATGCCAATTTTACGTATACCTGGTATACACAGTCGTGGCAGAAGTATTCGCGTGTAGAAGTACCGGCGTACCGAAGTAAACGCGAGAATTCGAATTTCACACATTTTTCCACGTACAAGATGTTCCGTATACGAGTCCCAATAAAAGGAAGGTCCAGAGGAGAGCCTTTGGATTTGGTAAATTTCCTATATCGTCAACGAGTGCGAGAGAGACGGAGCTATGTGATTTTATACAAGCGCGAGAGAGACAGAGACAGCGTAGAGTGGCAAGCCGATATTCGAGACAGCCCAAATACGTTTGATCGGACGGAGGTCTGGTGCTTTTAGATTTTTCCGAGTTTTCGATACCTTACGTAAGTGCGAGAGAGACAGTCTTATGGGCGTTGACGTGAGCTAGAGTGAGATCGGCATACGCTATTCGCTAAATCGAATGAACTTTTTATTTTTTTTATCGAATGAATCTTTTATTAAAGAGTTCTTTAATCTATTTATTACGATAAGAATTTGCTGTGTTTTAATAGCGACCTATGATTTTTAATGTTAAACTTTTTTTTGTAAAGATAATATTACTCTTGAGACACTATATTGACGTTATAGTACGATGCATATGACGTAGGTCAAATATTATTTCTACGAAAAATCAGTCACGAGATCCTCGTGTAACCGTATCGAGAAGTTACCGTAAGATTGTGTATCCAGCTTCCAGATAACGGCTCAGCCAATTATCACTCGGTAGTTAAAATATTTTGAGCATGAACGCGTTAAGTAACACGGTAAAGGCACCAAGGAGGTGTTGATAATCTGTTTGTAAGATATCGAGAGGGTGGCTGCGGTCTGGCGAGAAGATGAAATAAGTCTCATTCTTATTATAGTGGCTGCAGACGATGGTGATGGTGTAGTGGAGAACGGCTGAGATAAAAAATAGAGGAAAAAAAAAAGCGAGGTGAGTGGTGACAGAGATAATAAAATTTCGATAATAAAAATATACGAATACCTTCCTCGCGTGTTACTCTGAATTGTTAAAAGATCCCGCAGCATCCCAGTGGACCACTTCCAACAGTTTTTATCGCGTCAGATTTCCAATCATCAATCATCTTTTTTTTATTTGTCTCTATAATCTCACTCAATGACAAGCTGTCAAGTAATTTTTGTTTACCACTCTTCTCGGACTTTTCTCTTCTCTGCGCTCTCTCAGACTCATCACTATTATCCATCCTGGACCAATAATCTTGACAGTATAAAGTATGACGGAACCAAATGCTCAGATAATTTATGAAAAAAGTTATTAAGATTGGTACCCATTGGCGTCAGTAGTACATGTATCTGTATTTACTGAATTGTTTCTTGGATTTTGGTAAAATTTGTATATATCCGTAAAATAGAATCCCTTGATAAACAAGGGATTCCTTAGAACGAGTCAGAAAGCTGTGAATGCTTCTTTAAAAATAAATTCCTATGTCGACAGAGTCAAAATTGATTTGACAACGAGTATCGAGAAAAATAAGTCCCACCCAGCGAGGTGGATTTGGGGTTGAACGGAAAAATCTCAGAGGATTTCCCGTAGCTCTTTCGCAATGAACGTTGAAAGTTTAATGGAAGTCGATCGAAGGCCTGCCTGAGGGAAATGGAAGTTGGCTTTGATTCGCGAGGAGGCAAAGTGGTGGTGGCGTCCTACACTGTATCACCTCTTGTTTTCTTTAACCTAAGAAATTCTTCAAGCTTGTGTCTCTGTGTGTCTTGCTTACTTTGGCTGGTCAAATAAGAAACAAGGATACCAGTCAGAAATATGAATATGAATGATATAGACAAAACAAGAAGGGATATTACTTTTTTATCTGGACTGTATACCTGTACCGTCTTCTTGCACTGTTCAGAAGCGAAAAGAATGGATACTGGAAGTGGAAGACGTTGAAGATTGATGTGGAATCGGGTGGGAATGTACAATCCACTCACCAGTCCCCCTTTTATTGCCAGGACTGCAGGATAAGGCAGAGAGATAGGAGGAGGCTCGAATCTCCTTCTTCCCTGTAGAAGAGAGAGAGAGAGAGAGACGCTATAGGAATGCAAGAGGGAGAAAGAGAGAGGAAAAATAAAATAAAAAAGGGAAACTAATGCCAAGTGGAAAGAATTTTCCAAGATAGTAGTCAGTGAGTGACTGACTGAAGGATATATATATATATATACTTCTTTCTTCGGGAAGATTGGGGGAGGACATTTTATTTGCTGGTCCTTTTTATTTCTCTTCGTTCCTTCCTTCCAATATTCTTATTTTATTTATATATCCTCCTTCTTACCCAATCCCGATCACATCGATGCTTCCGGATTCCGAAAAACGGGAAATATATATCCTAGGGAAATTAACAAGGGAATATTTATTGCATTTAAATATTTCTTATCTGAAACACTTACTTTCAGTGTGATTCGAATGTCCCGTTACTTTTCTTTGGTTTCAGAAAGCAATGACGACTTTGGCCGGAAGGAGCGTCTTTCTTATTTGTTTTATAGCTACTAGCGCCATCTTCGTAAACGGCAAAGACACACACTTGTTATCCAGACGTAAACGTTACATAGTCTTTCCTGAAGGATCAAGTTTTTCAGTGAGTTTTTTTTCCCTCAAAATTAGATCTCTCCATTACCTAAAAATAAATTCAAGCAATTTTGACTTTTCCATCAGATCGCCCTGTGCATGACCATGCACACCCTGACCAACGACAATATCTTTACCGAAGGTATGAATTGGGGCATTTCGTACGATCTGCCAAACGAGACGAAAGCTGAATTGGCGCCATTTTTACAATTACGCAAGGACCGCTTAAAGAGCGACAGGTACGACAAGACGAAACAATACAGTCTAAGGACTCAAAGCGGAAGTAAGCAGAACGGTTTCCGGACAGGAAGTTGGACCGAGGACCGGAACTACTATGCGCCCCATTCTAAGAAATACTACAAGTCGGATTATTATTACGTGCAGCGCAGACACCGTAGAGATCTTTATAACAAGTTGGAGGTTATAATGAACGCGTAAGTAGGTTGAGTGGCGGATGAGAAATTCACTGATTAAAACTGATATAACAGATTCCTGAAATTAATTAATCAAGATTAATTAAATATACACTAGCAATTAAAATTTATCTCAACGGTATGAGTTTAAAAAAAAAACATCTGCAAAAATCAACTAAACAAACAGACAGAGATTTAGCATTGGCAGTCTCGAAAGAAGGTGTTTGTTTTTAGGCGGTCCGTAGGTAAGAGCTTGGTAAATACCAAGGAATCCTAGAGGGTTATATATCCCTTCTAGAAAAATATCCTTCGCGCCGTATTCGAAGGATCCACTGAATTAATGGGGGGGAGGGGGGCCGACACTCGAGTAGAGTTGCCCGTTTGATCGAGAGTCTTCCTAATCTTGATCTGCCCTCGTACAAAAATCCTTCAATTGACATTTACTTTCGCAGAATGGGTTTCGACGGAAGAACCTGCGTCCTGCGTGCGCTGTGCGAAGCCTCGCAAAGATTAATGCCCAAGGGTAACACGCTAGTAGAAGAAATGATGAGAATAGCATTTTCGTACGTACCGAATAATAATTATTTATTGGACCCCACGAATGAGAATTACAAGTAATAATAAATAAATTCATCCCTCCGTTCAGTATGCCCTTGAAGAAGATCTTCTCCTTCGAACCGGAAGAGCACCATGTATACACAAAGGCCCACGCTGCAGGGCACGAGGGACATGATTGCGTGGCCATGTTCCCCGCTTGTAGTTTCTCCCTGATAGATATGGCCCTAGGAAAGTACAGTCTCGATAAAGATTTCCAGGATTACGGTACGGACTATGGCGGAAAGCAAGGGGACATCCAGGAGACTTCCGGGATGAGTGACGACATGGCTCTTCGATACAGCATGAAGTAAAGGAGCTAGGGGATTCCTTGTCTTTACTTCTTTTTTTCTTTGCCTTCTCTAACTTATTTCTTCATCCCATCCTTTTTATCCCTTTTATGGAAGCTACAAATCATGGGGATCGTCTTTCCGTGTCCTTGTATCCTCGTATCCGGTTGGTCCTCCGACACGTAGCTCCTGTAAATGGACTAAGGAAAGTTTCTGTCAAAACCGTTAACGCACAGGACATGTATCAAGAGAGACTCTCGATTTTATTTTCATTAATATAACGCGTGTCCGGAAATGCAGTACTTCAGATATACTTCGCAATATCACTTTTCATTTACGATCTTGTACACACTTCTGAATATACCTTCTCAGTGGTAAATGACAATTAGTAAAACAATGTAAATATCTCGTTTTCCACAGAATTAAGTATTTTAATAAAGTAGCTAATACTTGGCAACCGTCGTTCTACTGTGTCTATCCCATTAGTAAATTTCCATTGTCAAACTTTCAACAAGCGCCCAGCAGAATTCGCATAAATTGTCTGCTGTTTGGTAGGAAAATACGGTATAATTATGTATATTCCTCGAGAGAGAGAGAGAGACCAGAGAGGTAGTACGTGGTCGTTCTGATGCGATTAAAACACAGAAAGCGTAAATAAATCAGGAGTGTGTACATAATTCATGAATAAATCGATTAATTTCATTGGCCGATAACTTAACGAATAAAAAATTATGTAACCAGCGAGAAACAGGTTAATTATCATCTTAATTGGACGTAACCGTCATCAAGCAGTTTTGCTTATTAAACATAATCTGCTTTTTCGACCTTGTGCCGATTTATTACTCTCGCGTAAAGTAAGCGTCAGAAGCATAACCATGAGGTATCATAAAATCCACGTGTATTTACAGTGTTGCCAACTCCGATTGAATAAAGGTAAAGAAACATAAATGCAGTATAATATAGTGCAGAGTCCTGTACTAAGAGACATACGACACTAGACTGAACTATGCCATAACCTGTAACAGCATTACTAGAATCATAGAGAAAAGAGAGGTTATGTACTGTTAAGTATTTTGATCGTGGTAGATGCTTAGTCAGCAAGCTCGTATATTAATATTTGTCCTTTTTCCCTTTTTCTCGTTTTCCCTTTCTGCTCCATTGTCCACAGTGTCCGCTTAATTCCGCTGAATAAAATTCAGTAAGACTGAAGTGAGAGGGATATCGATTCGACGAGGGTGGAAGCTGCCGGCTCCGCCCTAGTTCGTCGTCCAGGTCGGGCGTGGCAATGCGCGGCCCTCTTTACATCTGTACGACATGAAACTCTCCTCTTTGGTCCAACTGAAGATATATAATATACTATACGTGTAAAAAGTTGCACACGCACGTGCCCATACTCCTTTTGGCGATACTCCTAACCTATTCCGTATGCTGACCGTGCCTGCAATCTATAGTCACATCCTTCCACGTAGGGTAGTAAATATATATCGTATATATTATATACAACGCCTTAAGTATGTTTTTACATCGCTGTATAATACCGCATAATGGCGGAGTACGTTAAAGGCATATATGAATACATACCAGTAGGGATACATATGTAACGGCAGTCATATGTAGTATACATATAACACGATAGCGTATGACTAAGGACACTTTTAAAACGCGGCCAAACACGAGCAGCTTATGTCTCGTCGCTCGTTGAAAACGCTAACATAATTTTATGATGCTATCGTGTATCGCGTATCGTATTTCGCATTTAAGATGCCCTCACACAAGAGGTTATGTGCACAAATATGGAACTCTCTTGAATAAATAAACAGGCATAATGGTGAAATATCATCCCGTTTTATTCGTCTTTCTGTGCAATCTACTCGTATTACCTGTGTGTACTTACCGTACGCCACGATCTGTATACAATTTTCCTCTTTTCTTCGTCCGTCGCTCCAACGTGGTGACGCGCCATGTTGTTTTCCTGAAGTGCTACGAAGTACGACCGAATGCGTTCGGCTCGACTTCGGCAACGATCGGCTAATTCCGTCTGACAAATGGCGGCGATCAGCTGTCACGTGGTTTTCAAATGGAATAAGCGACACGTAAGCTGCGAATCGTATTTCTGTCAGTCTTACATTTTCTCCACTCTTTTTACGCGTCACCGATTCTTTCTCTTTCTTTCGTTCGCTCAAAAAATCATACACTCTCTCATTCTCTCTCATTCACAACAACTCGTCAATCATTCTCTCCCGCGCTTTTCCAACCTCTCAGCAGACCATCTTCCAGTAATATTTTCGTCAAATACGTTTATTATTTTTTAAACAATATTTTTAACCGCTCGATTTATTTAATCGTTTTACATATCGTGGATAGACTGTGCATCCTGCGTGTACGTAGAGTGTAGACGTTATCCTTAATAAATAGGGTTAGTTTAGTTTATCCATACATAATGTTTTAGAGTAATGGCTTTTAATAAGGTAATTAATACTTTATACATAAACGTTTCGTCTCACTTTTCATTCATCACGTTTTCATCGTCATCATCGTCATAATCATGATCGTCATCAACGATCTCACATATACGTTCACGCATCTCTCACATATACACATTGCGTAACTACTGTCATCTCAGTCACGCTATTAGCACACAAAGAGACATACACTTATTTGAAATTCTTTCTTTCTTACTGATCAGTCGGCAGCAGCTAAATCCTTTTCCTATATCCTTTTCTTTCTTTCTCTTAGTCGTTATCGTCACCGTCGAATAACAACAATATTATCATAATCATAATAGCAGCAATAGTACTGGTAGTAGTAATAGTAATAATAATAATAATAACGACAGCAATGATCATCCCTTGCAGTCATCAGCAACCCCCGTCATCTTCTTCTTCTTCCTTTTCACTGTTCCGAGCGAAATATAATTACGGATTAAAGTCCCACCGAATGCCCAAGGCTCGACTTAGCCCTTTGTTTATCTTTATCTTGATTCTTTTTCTTCTTTATATGATCGTCTGGCACGGTTTTATTTTATTCTTTCTCAGTCATGTATATTCGGTATATATTATTTCTGTCTTCGCCCCCCTCCCAATGCACAGTCACTTATACCCTGGCAAAAGACTACTCGTATCTTTGTCTTTATCTTTTTTTTTCATATCTCCTCTCCGTTGCTTCGGAGCTTTTAACGGGGTCAAAGGTGAAGAATCGCAGGATCGTATGAACAAAGGGTTCAAATCGAGGTGGCGATCGGACAAGAGAAAAGAAAAAGAAAACGAGCCACTTTTTTTCTTTCTTTCTTTCTTGTGCGAGAACTTGATGGTTACGTATACGTATATATAGATATATATGTGCACGTAACCGTATGAATATATATAAATATATATATGTATATATACATGTGGAATATAATTGCGTGCGAGTACTCGCGCGCATCCAGTGGATCTCGAGTAAAGATAAAGAAAGAAGAAAAGAGAATTGAAGAAGACCGAAAAAGTGCTCGTTAAAGAAAAGAAAGTATAAATTCGAGCAGCCAATCAAGAGCGGGCGTGTAAGGTCGATGACGTGAAATTACGTGACGACTCTCTTTATTCTTTTTCTTTTTTGACGATCTCACACACGGTAGGCGTATGGGAAACGTGTGACAACGCACTTACGCACATATAGACGGTCAGAAGGACACAGACACGCAAGGATACCCTTTTAATGGTATCCGGTTTAGATTCGTTGTTCTTTAATTTTTTTTTTCCTTTTTTTGGCTTCTCTTGATTCCGCCCATCTCAAACACAATTTCCCTTCAATTCTCTCCAAAGGTTTTTTTTCAGATTCTTTCTTTCCTTTATTGAAAACAAATTTCTCGTCGAACCGTATCTTTCGCTTTCTTATGGCTTAACACTCACTCATGTATACGTACAACACTCTCCCTTTCTTTATCTTTAATTTTCGTATGACGTATACGAATCCCCGCACAGAGACAATTTTCCACATGTTGTGCCAGATAATGAAAGTGATAGCAACAGTGATGATGATACTAATAATAATAACAACAAAAACAATAATAATTTTCACAATAAATAATAGAAAAAAATAACGATAACAAAAATCGACCAATGATACGACTTTTTTTTTTCGTAAAATTTTTCTTTTTTTTCCTTTTATTTCTTTCCTCCCACTCTACTCTATTCTTCATCTTTACGCAATCGCCATTCAGATATATCGATTGCGATAAGTATAACCATGTCTTCCCTCATATCTCCTATTTACAATACATAACTAGAGAACAATAGCTGGGATAAAAATGAATTATTATGTATTATTAAAGATAAATAACTTGTACAATAATAATAATATTTGATACAATATTTAATGATTTAGGCGAATTAACAAGGATAAATGTTATTATTATTTCCTTTCTCTCTCTTCCTCACGTCTTTGATTTCTCACACTTAGAGAGTAGCGAGTGTCCGACGCTTAGCGTCGCGACGCAAGGACTCAACCGCAGATAACGTATACCATGGAGTTCCTATAAAAACGACGGAGAGAAATCTGTCTCGAGTGATATAATGAAATGATAAGGTAATCAAAGGTAACGAAGATTAATGTCCGCCAAAATGTTTTATAATTTTTTTTCTGGCCATTCGTTTCTGAATATATTAATTTTTTTTTGTTTCGGGTATTCAAAATTTCATATTGCCTTTCTCTCTCTCTCTCTCTCTCTGTCTGTTTCATCCATTCATTCGCATTTTCTTTTTATCATTCTTACTGCCAGCTCTCGTTAAACGACGAATAATCAAATGTAATATATCATAGCCGACTTAGTAGGATAACAGCGTTTATTTCATTTCTCTTGAATTTTATCTCTCTCTCTCTCACACACATTCGTAACTCATAATCATGCAGATGAATCGCTCTTGCATACTTGGATAACATACAGATACATTTGGGCACTCACGTAAATCCTTGCGTTGTAGGTCGTAAAATCTAGAGGATTGGCACGAGTCCGCCGTTACGATTCGATTAGTTAGAAAAAGTCTAGAATTCTTCTTAATAATTACCCGTAATTTTATCGTAACAATTGTAACTATGTAGATTCGATACCTTACACCGTTAACTCGTTCTCCCGTTTCTGCTTACTAATCTGTCTTTCTGTATCATTTTTCTTCTTCCTTTTTTTTTTCATTACAATGTATACATAATACGCAAACGCCACCAGCGTCAAAACATCGTCCCGATTTTGAAACGTCGCGAGTCCAATTTTTTTTTTATAGAAATCAAAACCAAAAAATCCCTCGTCGAGCGGCATTGCCAACGTGACGATGAGAAAAAATTGTTTTTCCTTTCTTTCGATTGGGAGTAACTTAAAAATCCAAAATAATACCACCAATGATTGAACAAAGGGAAAGGACGTGTACGTGGTTAGAGCTAAGACAGAATTTCTTATAAAGAGGTAATATTACCACAGCCTATTACACAGCAATTTCGGTGACCAATAGATAAAAAAATAAAAGTGTCAAAAAAAAATTCGAAAAAATGCACTCCCAAACCAGCATGTGTGTGAGTATGTGTCACATATGTATATCCAGTGTCAGAAAGGTGTATCGGTAAATATAACACATAAGTCTCCATCAAATTTCACATCGTACCGTAATTTTTTGACGATTTCTTTTTTTTCAAAAATTTTTTATCGTCTAAAATTTCTTCTCTGTCTCTTTTATTTCTCACCCTTAACAACTGTCTTTGTTTCAATTGGCACCGCGGCGCCAGCCGATCGTAGAAAATGAGGCGTTACAAAAAAGCGTCCCGACGCCGGGCGCAATTCTTCCGCTCAGTGGTACCGAGTACTTTGCGTCAACGTTTCGTATTAATATTATCGTATATTATTAATTTCAAAAATCTACGATTAACATTAGTTAATATTGGTATTAGCTCTCAGTGTATATAACCCCACCACCCACTAGTCAACCGGGAGCGTCCGTGAGATTTTCAAAAAAAAAAACAACCCTTAATATTTTCATCTCTGTATCCTCCACCACTCTAAACGAACGAATGGCCTTTGGAACGAGTACCTTGAAAATGAATATTTATTTTTTCAAAAAAAGTTACCCTCACCGTATCCACAGGGTACGACGGGGGAGGCGTTCGTTGGTAAATTTTAATTCTTTTCCCTACTTGTAAATCTTTTTTTTTTCTCATCGCTATTGTCCCAGGAAAATATTCACCGGTGCTCGCCGCGCCATCTCACGGCCTCGATTGGAATTAACACGTAATCGTTATCGTCTTCCCATTAATGGATGTCCTTATCCATCGTTGCATTCTCAAACTGCACTATCCCCCTCCAACCCCACTCTGCCCCCACCAGTGACCCACATACCCCCCCTAAGTACCAGCAGTACATATTTATATTTTTATACGCGGTATGTGTCCCAAGTGCGTGTAAATTACGTAATTCCAGCCAAAGTCAGAATTACCCCCCTTTGGCCACCCCCACCGCGAGGGTAGTTCACGACGAATCGTTACGAGGGAATGGACCGTGAGCTATTTCTTATATATCCCTTTTTTCATCTTACTCGCGCGAAGCGATGTCCCTGGCGCCTTCTCGTGAGATGGCCGGAGTAACATTAAGTCTGATTGTCTTAACAATACTATCAGTTTTTCAAATAATCGTTATCAGCTTGATTAACGTCGATACGACCGCGTCATTGTCATTTCGATAGATATTTTGGAAAAAAAATTTGTATTTTTTTTTCCTTCTCTCCATCCCCATTCCACGCCCCTATTAACATTTTCGAAATTCTTTCACGAGATTGAGATCCTACATTTTATTTTCTCTTTAAGTCATACTCGAATAAAATTTTTCACCCTTTGCCTTCGCTGCTAGAAATTCTCTCTCTCTCTCTCTCTCTCTCTCTCTCTCTCTCTCTCTCTCTCTCTCGCTTTAGCTTCATAATTCTTCCCTTGTTGCCCGTTAGAGCATTACTGTGGAATTTAGCAGTAATCAGTTCTAATTAAAATTAATGCTTCGTCGGAGGATGCTTCGCGTCTTGTGCATCTCATTCGTGCGCTCTTGTGTATCGTTTGGTTGAAGGAAGAAAAAAAATCAAAAAAAAAAGAAAGAAAAGGACGAAAAATTCCATTTCTTCGTTGACGCTAGGAGGCATTGTGGGGGTCAGGGGGTGAGGGGGGTATTGAATGGCGAAGACGGAGGGTAGTAAAAAAAATGTGCGAAGTAGGTAAACACGAGGGGAACGAAAAAAAAAAAAAAATGAGAGGAGTTCGAGTGGAAGAAAGTGGGGGGTGGGAGAGGGTACAGGAGGAAGATACTCCCGCACTGGAAAAATCTCAATTCCAGGCATTTTGATATGGAAAAAAAAAAATTGGTATCTTAAGGGTGAAACGTTTTCTTGTAAAAAGGTAGCCATTTCTGTGGCTTTATCTGTATCTCATTGCTTTATCTTTCCTTGGAGGTTCCGTAAGGGCGGATTCCTTGGGATTTGTCTGCTCTTCTTTTTCCTAGTATTGTCCTTGACGAAAAGGGTTGGAAAAGGACAGGGGGATGGAATTCCGAGGGAAAACGTGGAATTTATTCAAAGAGAAAAATATGGACCGGGACTAACTGGCATCGGAATTATTTTCAAAAGATTCATCGTTTGCGCGGATACGGCGACTTATATCTCTCTCTCTCTCGGTCCTTCGTAATACGTCACTCACGTACATAAACTCACACATCCTTTCTCTCTCTCACTCCTCTCCTTCATACACGTCTTTTATTTCATTATTTAATAGGTAAGCTGTTTTAATTTTAATTTTTTTATTTTTTATTTTTAGGTTAACTCATTTCGAACGCCGCCATCGTCGTTCAAGCTACTTGGCGCTCGGTTGGCTGCTGGTGAAAGCAAAATGGACCATTGAAGATACGTCAAAAAAATTTGCAAAATTATATCATTTTTCGTTTCGTTCGATCTCTTACTACGTTAAATTCATTCGTAAAAATTGTCTATGTACACGCTTGAGGCAATTCACGTAATTAAAAGGGGAATATTTGGAAAGTGAAAATAAAAATGGCTGCCAATCGAGCGCGAACGAGGATCCCGCGTTCGGGTGTACTCCGAGGAAGACATACGATAGTTATCTAATTAATATACATTTTCTCTCGCTGTCTCTCTCTCTCTCTCTCTCTCTCTCATTGATTATTTCACCAAAGACAGTTCAAAAAAATGTGGCGTGCTTACTTTTATCTTTTCTAAAATCGCCTAGATACACGGAGGTCGTATATCGTGATAGAATTCAAATCGCACCTTATCGTTTTTTCGTTTTTTTCATTTTTCGAAAAAAAAAATTTTCACGCTTTCGTTCATCCATTTTTTTTTGGCAAATCGCGCGGTTCGATTATATGTCTAGGTTTTGAGAGAATAGTTTAAACAGTGGCGCTTGTTATTATTAATCCTATTCGTACGAGTAAAGTGCGTGTATGTACTCGGTATATATGTATATATAACATGTTACGTAATCCGTCATACGTAATTAAAAATGCTTTTATTAGCTAATCACTGCTATCAAGGATGAAGGATATTCTTTTATTCTTCATTTCTGTCCCGACGGTTGCATCTTCAAATTTTATTTTTCCTGTACGCTAAATTCGTCTTATCTTTCCACGCATATCACGCACACTCGCATTCCGATTAATAAAATAAAAGACAATTCGACGAGGAGTAAATCTGGTGCGATTTAAAAAAATGAAGTACTTAAATTAAGTACTTTAGCCAATTTTCTGACGTCATACTTCTTAATTTTTTACAAGCGGCTTAACGAGTCGAAAGTTTTTCGTTGAGTGTGTATCGTGTGGTACTGTGTGTCGGCGGGAGCGCAGTTACAAAATGTACATTTTGGATAACGAAATTAGTTGGAAAAATTAATGAAAGTAAAAAAAAAGGGAAAAATGGCGGTAATGGTGGAATAAAAAATTTTAAAAAATATAATTTATTCAATTTTGAATGTTTTTTTGAGATACCGTTACCGGGGGCTCTTCTCTTATATGGACGGTCCCGCATCCGAGAAGGGCATGAGTCCCACCGGTGACCATGAAAAATCGCATCAGTTCTATCGGCAAGAAACGATACCGTCGACTTTTAACTATTCGAAAATTTTACCCCTTTCACTGTTCCGTCATCACTTTGAGCCTTCTGACGATTGAGCGAATTTACAATTGCGAAACCGCCCCCGGCAGATTTCCGGTTACAAAAAAAAATAGATACGAACGCCTCAAAGAATTATTTTTGAAAGAGTTCAGCGAAATTGTTGACGGTGGCAATTTTTGAGAAAAATTGAAATTTGAGTACGTCCATTGAAAAAAAAAGTCTAGTCCCGGCCTTGGGGGAGGGTATCGCAATCGGCGAAAAACCTATCTAGAGTTACTTTAATTACTTACCTAATTAGTTGCACGTTTAATGAGTCAAAAAGTAAGGCGGCAGTAGGAGCGGCCCAAGCGAGCAATCCTCGAGAAAGAAGTCGTCGCGGACTTCGGCCGCTCTGTATCCGCCACCACCGGTTCCCTTAATTAATATAACGCGCTACGTCCTAAAGAGTTAACGATTAGTGCGAGAGGTGTGCCCACCTCCGGCTGTCGTGAATCTTGAAAAAAGCCAAAAAAAATGATCACATTCAAAAAACCGTCATTAAAGTTCAAAAGAGGATCAAAATTAACTTTTCCCAAAATACCTGGGTGGAGTCGGAAAGAATGAGCGGAGGGGAGGGGTGGCACACCCTTCTTCGGCGACAATTCGAAATCGAAATTGCGGGAAGACGATTTGCGCCGCGTTCTCAACCATTTTTTTTTTCAAATTGGCCGATTTTACGCACCGAGAAAATATCGCGACGATTCGTGGAAGATAAACAAAAATTGTGACGACGAGGAAGGTTGGCGCGCACTGATGAGATATTGAGAAAAAAAAACGCGCATCCTTTTTGTTTTCCATTTTTTTTACCGTTTTTCACTTGTTTTCTTTTTTTTTGGAAATCCAAAATCATTCCCCGCGGCACACGATTGTCTCGCGCGAGCGATCGATCCCTAGATCGTTTCGTTTTCTAAAAAGTTTCACGAACACGCCCGAGATATTCCTTGTAAGGGAGAACGAAGTGAAAGAAAATTTCAAAATAAAAAATCCCCCAAAAAACTTTCATCCATAATTTTCACGCTCAGCGAAACTATACCTATCGTACGTATATCATTTTGTGTTTTTCGAACGTGCATAGTAAGTGTGACGTCATATGTCCGTATAGTTTTGTGTCATATGTGTGACCAAAAAAAAAGTCTAAAAAATTCCAACACGATTATCGCAAAAAGGAAAAAATTATAAATAAAAATAAAAAAAAACGCCACGAATTTTGGTTTCGGCGATGATCGGGGCCTGACGCACTTCTCAATGGTTATCCATATTATCATTATTGTTGTATCGTTATTATTATTATTCATTATTATTATTAGTATTATCATTGTTGATACATTTATCGTTACAAGTATTAATTGCTATTAAGTATTAATCGTTATTACAATAATAATCGTTAGCGTAACCATTATTGTTATCGTTTTTCATTTTTATCATTATTTAGCATCGTTATTAAATAGTATATTTTTTTTCCTTCTCCCATCTCGTTTACTCGTTATTATTTACTCATATTTAGCGTATTAAGTGTTAGCGTTTACACATGATAAATCGTGTCTCTCCCCATATTCAAAGTTTATATTTTCCAATGAAAAGAAGTAAAAAAGTGAAAAATTAACCGCTCGCGCATCACCACCGAGCAAACTCAAAATATCTTTCTGTCGTCTTAGTCCTTATCTGTATTTTGTTAAGCGGCATTGACGTTCCGTTAACCCAGGCAAAACGGATCGACAGTATTTATACAAACGTCACCTGGAAATCGTTCTCACTAGACCGGAAACCCAACGTAGCGAACGCAATGCTGATTAATAATTGAGAAAATCGATCATTCGAGTACACATGGCGCCACCGCCGAGTGTCTTGTTAACAACGTGTGCGTGTTTATGTGGGACTATATCAGAAGCACATCCGACAATGATTTCACATTCTCAAAAGAAGAGCAGACGATAACAATAAAAATTTCAAATCTCTTCGTTCTCTATAATTTACATCTTCTTTTTCTTTTCCCGAGAAATTGACAACCTATCCCCGAGCCATTCTATCCTTGGGCGCATGCGTGAGAATGATTGTTTGCGCACGAGGCTGATTTGAAAAAATTTTGCAGTATCTAATACCGAATTCCTTTTTTTCATTTTCCTCTTGACACTACTGTATACACGTATATATTTCGTACAAATTCGTCCGTAATTCGAATCGACTCAGCGTCGCTCGCAAATATACAAAAGTTAACGTGGAATATACTAATTAAATGGCAGACCAGTGTACGGAGTGGCCCGATAGCCTATCAATTTCGCATCCGTGATACAGTGAATAAACACATGCATATACAGTAATATAAATACACATACGAATTATTTGGAATGGTATGCAAAATTAAAAATTAAAAAAAAATAACAGAACACTCTCGGAGGCTGTACAGGTGAGTCTAGTAAAGTGAGTTGCACATTTTGTTCGTGTAATTTGTTCGTTTATAATTCATCTTGATTCGTCCCATAATCCCTTCCGCTATACGCCCCTCTAGTTAGCTGATTTTTTCCCTCCAAAAAAAAAAAGAAAATTTTTTTTTCTTCTACAATTTGTGAGCAAACTTCTTTTTGAATCGATTAATAATCTCGCTCGTTACGATCAAATTCCTCTTCGACTTTCATACATTTTTTTTTTTCAACGCATACACACACACACACACTGGACTCTCTCATTGTTCCGTCGCACGCTTCACATACTCGCTATTCATTCATGGATAATTTGTTTTTCTCATATACACCGAACAAAACATTCTTTTATCCCTTTTCTGTACCTCTGGTTGAGTAACCGTTATACTTCCCCTTAATCAATTATATTTATATGTATTTATATATATATATATATATATAGCTATGCACATTAACATTATTCATTATTTTTATATGAGCAAATAAATTGATTATTATACCGCGGTGGGGGGGTGGAGGCGCCATATTTTTTTTCTGCGCCCCTTATTCAACCTCTTCGGTATAACATGTGTGTGTGTTTCATTTTTTTCTTTATTCCTCAGATTCCTCGTCTTCGTCCTCATCAGCATTCTCGTGCGCGTGTACGTTAAACGTCAGCTATTCTCTTTACTCTTCGTCTCGTTAACTTGCGATCGCCATTTTGATATTCCACATATCCGGCCGAGTGTATCGCGCGAACGTCTTATCGTTAGACCCCTTTGTCATTCGATCGTATGGATACGATGTATCAATTAATTCTTATAATAATATCGAATATTTTGAATAACTCATCCTCGAGGATGATTTTGGAAATTTGAGAATTTTGCATATTAGAAAGAAATAAAAATAAATTCGTCATAATCCCACAGGAATGAGATGCGCGTGTCACGCGATTTTGGCACGTATTTATGTAATTATGTAATTATTTTATGGCACAATTCCCTGGTAGAAAATTTTCAAAATTTCAATTGGAGCCAGACTGGATTGATTTTGGCCCACTTTGATATCTTGAGGAAGGAGTGATACGGGAATCTCAAATCCGAAGGTAGGTCTTTACGGTATAATAAGAATTCTCGAAAATTCGAAAAAAATCGTATTTCTTGGTAACGAGACGCGCGCGCGAATTTGTATGAAATTTTTGGCACAAGTCTTATCCACTGAGTTCATTCAGCCATTTTTGTTGTTGTTGTCTTCCTCGTTAATTGATTATTGGTAAGACGGCTATTATACAAATTTATTAACTTCAGCTGGAGATACTCATGCACTTGTCTCTTCTTATCTGTTTTTCATTCTCTCTCTCTCTCTCTCTTTTGCTCTCTTCTTGCTCTTGACTTTCTTCCTCTAGATGCCTCAACCCTCATCCTCCCCCGGCTAGTTAGATAGAGGCCGCTTCTGAAATTGGCAGTTGTTTACAAGCGATTTATGTTTTTCTGTTTGTTTCTTTTTTTGTTGTAGCTCCTCTTCCTCGCGCTTTATTTATTTATTTATTTTATTATTATTCCCCTCCTCCCTAATACCACCCCTCGTCGTTACCCAATAACGCCATCGCGCTCTCCACCGTTCCGTTAATTATTTTATTATATATATATTTTTTTTTTTTTCTTTTGCTTAAACGTCTTCTTATATAAAATCGGCAGTTCAGGTTTTCTTTAGACGATTCGCCGCACGACTATTAGCCTTACGTATGAAACCAGATTTACAAAAATACGGTTCGCTTTTTGGGTATTTGGCACTTTTGCATTTCTACTTCCTCCCTCTCGATTCAATTCTCTTTCATTTTTACCCAACTCACCCCTCTCTCTCTCTCTCTCTCTCTCTCTCTCTCTCTCTCTCTCTCTCTCTCTCTCTTTCCATTCTTTATATCCGTTTCCCGTTCACCACGCGTACTTTCTCCCATCCTCCAGACACATAAATCCTCATCCGATCATCCGACTCCTCAAAGCGCCATTCGCAATTTGATAATGGCAGGACGAGAGATTTTTCTTAGAGGTTATAAATCGACGCGACGATAACCAGCGAGCGATTGAATTCGCCACGCAGGAACGACGTCTGTGTCGTCGTACGTCGCGCCATCTGGATAGACGGCGTGAACTATGCGAACCGGTGCGAAAACGATGGCGGCGAGCTGAGCCGCGCGGCGTCATCGACTAGTCCTCCTCGGGGCCCATATTCATCAGCATCATCTTCTTCTTGGCAATTTTGCTATATTTAATGTCGATTGGCTTCGTCGTGTCGTAAAGACTCGGTGCCTGGAGTATGATCAGGGCCGTACCAAAGACGCAGGCCAGAGTGAAGATCCAGAGGAAGATCCTGTCGAGTACCATCGCCACGTACTTCCAGTCTTCCTCGACCTGTGAACACAAAGCTTGCTCCAGCACCATCTCGTGGCTCGTTTACGAAGCGGGCGATCGTAAGATCAGCGCGGGCTCCAATGGAATAGCGATACAGCCACGTGACTACTCTGGCGGGAATTTCAAATCGTGTAAAACTCCTGTCGATCTTCCTGCTCGAAATCTCGAATGAAAAGACTCTATATAATTGACAGGGATACATTAAATCCTTCCTTCCAACGTATAGGAAAACTATTCTACAACCTGGACTCCGTGGTCGCCGTATCAAAAGCCAAAGGAGCCCGGTACGCGCATCAAAGCGAAAAGGCTTTTTTCGCCTTGCACATTCGTCGAGGCAAGTCTGGCCGTAAGTATTAGTAGAAACGCAAGGGTGACGCTTTTCGACGATGGGGAAAAACCACCCTCGGCATCTACCCGTCAACTTATACGTATTGCAAGATCCTAGATGCAGGCTACGCTGTACAGAATGCCTTCCACGAACACTGAAGACATAGACAGGCACGCGCATTGAAAGAAAAGTCAGTGGAGAGATAGGTATGAGGAGCGCTGGAGAATGCCAACAAAAAGTCCGACGCGTAGGATAGATAAAGATGAAAGATATAAAGGCGAAGCCAAAACGAAATAAAAGAAGACAATATCAAGAAAGTTCTTGTTTCAGAAGGAAATAAATAATATCGTACCATACTACTCGTGTAACGATAAAACTCACGCTTTCGAACTTGTCCTTATTCTTGGCGTGTTGAGCAATGAACCGTGCGTCGTCGACCGTTTTCTCGATCTCGCGCAGCATGGGCTTCTCGAAGGTGGGACTGACGTCCTCGTGAACGTAACCCGGACTGGAAGGACCGAAGAGATCGTCGTCGGCACCCGGGAGCGGTAGCGAGGGTAGTGGTTCGTCAAAGCGAGGCGCGACGTTACCGACCGCGCCAAGCTCGTACCTTGATCCTGGCACCGGCAGAGCAGGTACATCGTACTCACCGCTGAACCTTTTGCCACAATAAGGATCATACTTATCAGTCTCTTGTACATGGAACACATCGGTAAGGATGCCCTCTGGGGGCTTCCCATCGGCATCCAAATCATCCCCGTCAACGTTATCACCGTTATCACTCGGATCAGTACTACTAGCACCACTACCGTTATCATCCTTTTTCGGCCTCTCTATCAGGAGGAAGCGCGGCAGCACCTGAATGAATACGACGCGCACCCAATTCGCCATCCGGTGGGTAACCGGCGAACGAAAGTTCACATTGAGCACGGCTATCGTAACGACCACCGACAAAGTCACCAGCACCATCGTGAAGAGCAGGTACTTCCCCAGGAGCGGTACCGTCAGCGAGGTCGGCGGTATGATCTCGGCGAGGAGTAGGAAGAACACCGTGAGCGACAGGAGAATTGAGATTGACAACGACACCTTCTCACCGCTGTCACTTGGCAGATAAAACACCAGCACTGAGAGGAACGATATACCCACGCACGGTATTATCAGGTTCACCGTGTAGAAGAGCGTCTTGCGCCTTAGGGTTATGTAGAAGATGATGTCCGGGTACGGCTCCTCGCAGCAGATGTAGAACTTCTCGTTACGAACAGCAGGCACCTTTATTATATCCCATTCTACGGAGATGTAGTAATCGGTCAGGTCGATACCCACGTCGATCTCATTTGAATCTTCCGTCTGCGCCAGATGACGTAGATCCACCTGAGGATCAAATCATTTGTCAGATACAGACCCCTGCCCTTCTAATCCTGAAATACATCTTCTTCGAGTACTCTATACTATCGGGATGTCTCCCAGTGATATCTACCGTGTAACCGTCGTACGTCCAGGAGCCAAACTTCATGAAGCAGGTCTGCTCGTCGAAGGGAAAGTACTCGACGTCAATTTCACAAAATGATTTATAAATGGCCGGTGGCTTCCAGATGACCTTCCCATTGTGATGGAGGATCGCCTTGGTCATGATGGTCACCTCGTAGTTACCATCAGCACTGCAACAAGAAAGTTTGATCCTTAGGAACAATATGAAAAGCTACAGCACAGCTAGAAAAAAAAACCTAACCTAAAAAACATTAACACTGATCATTATTTATACCTAGATTACTAGATTCTATGGATCCCATCCACTTGCCAGATGATCTCCAGGAGGAAGGATATTTTTTACCAAGCACCAGCGCTCCTTACCGACAGTAGGAATATCAATAGCAAAAGTGGTACCAGGTATCTAGGGTCTTCCTATCTAGCCAATCATCTATACGTCGCGTGCTTAAAAATGCATGTCCCGCCAGGAGGGGCTGGAATGGAGGCTGAAAATTTATGTCCTCCGCAATGTTCTCAAGCCTTCCGAACTAACCCAACTCCATCTACATCCCAATCTACCAGGTTCAGCACGAGTACCGGAGCCAACTCCGACATCCCCGAATACTCATCTTACATTAGTCTCTTGGCTTGTACGACGCCAGCACGGCAAATCAGGAATTACTCATTCATTCCTGTGCCCGATCTTACCTGGGACCAGGAACACGAGAATTAACCAATTCCTGGGTAAGCCCAGGATTTCTCGAGAAAACCACTCGCATCCTGTATCATCGATTTCCGATCAGCAAGAATGTCTGCGAAGGAGACACTGGATCATGGAAGATGCTGTCTGATTGGAGCGTATGAGAATGAAGTAGCAATTGATCTGAGAACCGAATAAGAATGGCCAGACGTGACCGATAAAATAGTTGGAATAAATTTTCCAAGTATTTTCGGAGGGAACGTAGCCGCCATCGAATATCATCCCTTATTTACAACCCTTCGAAGCCAGGCCGGCAATGTCTAGCGATAGCCAGAAATAGCTGGATTCGACAATTTATCTGAACGCCAGATTTTCTTTTGTCATTGGCGGTGCCTTTGGCTACTTTTTTCATCCCTTCCTCTTTTTTTCTCTTTCGCCGCGAGACGAGCCAAGAGAGTTCAGAACGAGGAAGTAGAAAGAAGTCAGAGGTAAAAAAGGTATCCAAAGTCGGGCAATTTAACATCAGTATGGAAGCAGTCTTCGGAATGAGGGGGGTTGCTAGTTGCTATATGTATAGTATAGATACTAGATTTCAGGTAGGGGATGAGACTGGCACCAGGAGGTTTGTTAGTTCGTGTCCCCTTAAGCTTTTAGATTTAGTCTAGCTCGGTGTGACTCCAGAGGATGGTTTCGGGGTTGGGGTCGATCGATATGAAGGTGTGCGCTCTAGGTCACTGCTATGTCTTTGGAGTTTCCTAGCCCATTCGGATTTGACCTTATACTTTCTTTTGGTAATACCTGTTAGATAACAGATTTAAGTATACCGAAAGCTACTGTCACTTTCATTTGGCGAATTTGTACGCTGCACCCTAGACAAGCCGGTGGAATGCCAATTTCAGGGAATTAAGATATAAAGAAATCCTAAATCAACTCACTCTTAGTGGCACCCTGTGTATAATCTCCTGGCAAAAGTCTCGCGAAGGAGGTTGGCAAGAGTGAACAAGCTGGTTGGTTAGCATTTAATGCGAAACGCCTTTAAAGTTGTCGGCCATGCCGCCGTGAAAATTCCCACGAGTATTAACCCCTCTCGTGCCACCCTTTCGGGTACGGTTCAGTTTAATATAGGTTGGTTCTAGGTCGGCGTACGTATAAGGGTGAATTAGGGGTGGGCGAGGCAAAGAAATAAAAGAGAAAGGAAAACGTCTGGGAAAATCCCAACTTAATGAGAATTGCCAACGACTAGGGATTCTGTTCTATAAAGCAAAAACTTCCTGATATTTATGTTTACACTTAACACTGCGCGAAGAACCGATATCCTCCAAAATCTAATCTACTGAAAAATATTTTATGTTAGAGAGATAAAGAAATAATTATTTATTCACACCATTCCGCCTTCATCCGTGCTTCTATTCAGGTTCGATAAACTTTCATTCATTCGCGAAGATCTTGCTGGGGTTGTCTATTAGCAACTTCAAAAACCGTGTCTCTTAGAGTTGTTCATTTTGAAGATATAGCATATTCTTATACCTTTAGTACTTTTTCTAACCTTATTTTTTTTACATTCATGGACATGTTATAAATATATGCTGTTCATAGATTAGTAACTCTGGTCAAACTATATCTGGAAGACTTTAAGATTTTATGTAGGCTGAACCATTCACTATTTGAAGATGTGACAATATTAATATATCATAATAATATAAGTATAATATAAATTACAATTTGAAACAATACAGTCAACAGAAAGCCATTTCTTATAAGTTGTGGGTAAGTCCTTTCTCTTATTCAAAAAATTACATCCCTTGGAAACCTTTAATCTCCCTTAGAAACCCTTGGATTTTCGATTCTCAGCACACGTACTGCGTATAAGGAAAGAATTTTTCTCGCGTGGATATGGACGTTGGTACGAAGAATGTGTAAATCACAATAACCTTCAAAAGGGTGGATGCGTGTCAGGCCTTAGCCACCCCTGGTATACCTTCAACCACGTTAACACGTACTGCCAGCCATTTATTATACAGTAATACGACCAGCCCCACCAAGTCAGCCATCTATCTAATTCTCCATCCAGCTAAACATCTAGCTATCTATATACCTATAGTAGGTAGATATATCCATCTATCTCTCTGTCTAGTTATCTGGACAGGACTCCATTCGTCTTTTGATTAAAACACGTATTTTGTGGATGCGTGTGACAGATTGGTGATGAGTCCTTGGTTATCTTTTTATTAACAACCCTTGAAGCCCAGAAGAAAAAAAATTCAATGTCTACCTCTCAAAAAGAAAAAAAAGAAGAAAAAAGAGAAACAGAAAAATATTGCACATTAGAAAGTTATACCTAATCTCTAAGAGGATGAGAGTCACAAGACTCAGTAAATGCTAGAAAAGTATATGTAGACATAAGATAGGGTGCTGCGAGTACTCAGGATATAACAGTGGCATGTACTTCAAATATTTTAGGTCACACGACGCCTTGCCACCCGTTATAATACCCAGAGGCATAGCCATACTCGGCCTCTAGTCTTAGAGTACTACTTGAATACTCAAGTAGCAGTAGTAACAGTCGACTAGCAGTCAGCTATCCTTATTCTTCTACGGTAACCAATCTCTAACCTGACCCATTCGAGGTACTCTTGCACTGGAGAGTAATGACCAGCTGGTAAATATACAGCTACACCTAGAAACATAATAAAAGTTAGGACTTTGCATACGGTGTCTATATTTTAGGTTAGACTTCCACTCTGTAATATATGACATACTGCTGTATATGACCTAGAGTAATATAACCTGTGTCCCAGCTTTTATGATATACCTGTAGGAGTATATATGCTACGTAGAAGGTTCTCACCTGACTCATCATCCTGTAACTCATAACTTTGACCAGGATGTACAACATCCTTACCTAACTGAGAACAATATAACTTCACTGAGAACACGTGTGAATAGTGATGCTAATAAAGTGCTCTAGTTATGTACCACTTAGTAAAAATTATCATGTCTTACTTGATATTTTATACTGTGCATACTCTGTACCAACAACAGCGATGCTTTAAAATGTACATTATAGATTTTCGTGGTTAGGATTACTACAGTGACAATAATCCTCTTCTTTGTTTCAGACATGATTCAATACCACTGAAAGATGTCAAAGCAGACAATACAATACCCTGTACAACGGTATCAATAATCCCTAGGGACAGGATCCAATATGTCAACTGAAAGTTACTACCAATCAATAGAAATTTTGGATTATCTAATGTCACTTGCTGGAGAGGCTCCTGTCAGGGATACTTGGGATAAACTAGTGTCCAGGATGATAAGTTCTCCCTGTGGATGTCCTTGTTAATAGATATAACAAGCAATAACAAGCTTGCGCCGTTAGTTGGGTGTTGCTAGGTTATGTTGCGTTAGCCTATGCTTCGGCTAGGTTAGGTAACGTTAGGTTATGGACTCTCTCCTGTCCATCGCGTCAAATTACCGTAACGGATAACTGGCTACTTTGAACATGGTTACTTAGTTATCAATCTACCCTAAGGTTATCCACACAAGAATTTCTCGAGAATGGAGAAACGGCTGCCAGACGATGGTACTCCTGCACGCTCCTTGCAATGGATTACCGTAGTTCCAGGTGCAATAATCTGATGATAATGAAGTAACGAGATTCACGGAGTAACCCCTGAATATTTAAACTTTGCATCTGGCATGTAACTAAGCCCCAAATGAGTCGGCACCACTAATTGCATTAAATATTCCCTATCTTTCTCTTTTTTACTCCCCCCTGGGTCCTCGTTGCATTTTGACGCTGTGCAGCGAGGCTCTAGGAAACTCACGTTCATCCACCACCCTTATAACCGCAAGTATTGTTTTAATAATAACAGCCTCTCATAACGTGTAGAACACTGCACATTGTCCTGAATAACCATATAGGGTGGTTGAAACTACCCTAGCTGTATGTAACGGGATGCTATCCAATTTCATCCAATTCTCAGTGAAAAGTCTTATTTTAGTCGGAGCTTCAGGAATATTTTACCAACGAGACACGGTATATGTCTGAACTTTGGGTTTAGTAGCTCGAGGGGTTGGTGTAGCGGTAAGGGAGTGATTTCGCCAACGTCACCGAAGAGCGAAATCCACTCTTCGCATGAAAAATAAACATAACAAGACCGATACGCGACAAAAGATAGCAGCCCTCTGAGAAAATAAAGTATCGCATTGCATATTTATTCTAGAAAGTTCTAACCTATAACCCACGCAACCATAAAAACGCGCTTATAAGCACAATCCATTCACACTAGATTGTTTTTTTCAAAATCAACTGAATTCTTACAAGTTCAATCTGCACGTCCTTAAATTAATTAAGGTATATTTTAAATCTTTCGGAAACGGCTGGACCAAGTACAAAAAGTGCATGGTTCTGGAAAGCGTTATTAATGGCGCTTGATGGTGGTGTCATTGCGCTACCGGTGTACCCGAGAATATGTTTAAGGATGGTTTGTGGTAAGGGATGTCTCAGTGGAGGACTTTATCGGTTCGTTTTACATAATACATGCAAATGTACGTGTCTCCCTTACCGCTTCGTCTCTCAACCATGGCGGTGAGGTATAAGGGTTGAAGGTGTCACCGAGAGTACATGCCGGGGTGGCAGGAACAGGAAGGTAGCTACTGCCAGGGATGGCTTGGCTGATAGGTACCAGAATAGAGGATTGAACGTTCCACGGCTGAGTGGGGCTTAGTAGAGTAGGTTAAGTTTAGTTTACTTGTTACTAACACCAACGCCTTGGGGGAAGGTCACCCTGCCGCCACCCAACCGGCGAGAGGGGTCGGACTCGACTGTGCAGGGGGTGCAACGGCGCACACACTCGAGGGATTGCAAAGTGTTGGCTGCAGGATGAAGGCTGCCGGAGAAAAATGGGAACGGGCGAATTGCGAACGAGGTAAATTAAATGGACCTCATACGTGGCTCATTCGATTTCACGCGCTGCTAACAGGCTATTTCTATGTACGGGATGGAAAACGGGGACCGCGAGCATAATCAGTACCCCTCGGGACCGACGTTAGGTTATGGTTCCTGGAGGCGTCGAAGGGTGCGGTCGAGGCACCTGGTTCGGTGAGCAGATATGGCGACTGAGTACCTGGACATGGACGCCCCTTAAAAGTTCTCAGAGGAAGGTGGCTTTTATGAACTAGCTTATGCTACGTTATGTTAGGTTAGGTTATAGTTAGAGGGATGAAAGATGGACTCACTTGTTGTAGAGAACGATGTCAGGTAGCCAAATGTGTTCGGATGGTACATGAAGGGTGTCAACCCCTCCGTAGTCGTCCGGGTTCCACTTTAGCTTGTAATCGTTCCACTCCTGAAAAAAGACACGAGTCCCCGGAGAGATGAAAAGGGGTGAGTAAGGTCACGTGTGGCAGCGAGGGTGCGTAGAGGTAATGCAG
Organism: Trachelus iudaicus; assembly: GCA_030142595.1. NCBI lineage: Eukaryota > Metazoa > Arthropoda > Insecta > Hymenoptera > Cephidae > Trachelus > Trachelus iudaicus. The sequence continues at coordinate 2,384,307 of JARQTH010000297.1, read as the reverse complement.
GGGAGGAGAATATATTAAATAAGAGGGTTGGAAGCCGAGGGTGGACAAATGCAAGTACCACATCGATTTTACCCCGGTGATGATGCTTTTTGTCATGCCCTCTTCTCAGAGTCACGGTCAACCACCCCTTCCTGTATGCAGGGAATGATCGTGGGGGGGGGGGGAGGGCGAGAGAGTGGGCGGGAAGGCCAGGGGCGAGTTAGCGAGAAGGGGATGACTGAGCCTGTTTAAATCGTGACGGGCTGTAAAAGTCCCGATTATCGTTCCTGGCCACTTTCATCCCCTCCCCCGTATCACCCTCTCCGCTTTCATTCCCTAGACGGCACGATTTTCCCTTCTTCCCTCGTCGACGGTAACCGACCGTCGGCACCTTGACTCTCCCGTCCTTCGCGAGAGCCACCCCTAATTATCTTTCCGAAGTTTCATCCCCTAGCCGAGTTCCGGATCTCACTTTTACGATTCACTTTTCTTCAAGTCGAATCGGACGAAACGATTGGGGGAGAAAAAAAAGAATTCTAATCTTCCCTTTTCCTCAGATCCCTCAGGGTATCCCTGTCTCGTCGGCGCCATCTTGAATATGACCTTGCTACCCTTAACAATCGATCTTGTTAAAAGCATCCCCTTATTCATCCAAGAGACACGACGGGTACAGTATGCTGCAAAAATTATGCTACTCTCTCTGTCATACGGCTCGTACATTGCCAATAAAATCATGCCCTTATTTCTGCACCCCTACTGTGCACGAGATTGTACATATTTTGCCAGTCTCTTTTCTCCCGAGACTTTTCATTCGACTCGCTCCTAAAGTAACGCTCTGCGATTGTAAAAAATAAGGTTAGGGGTGGGTGGTGAGGGGTAGTAATATTACAGGCTAGTACGAGGGGTTCGTTCCATCCGAGTCGGACAACCCTTGCGAATGTCATTAGAACAAACGAGATTTTAGGATTACTCAATGATCCAGGGTTGTGACAGTGGTGGTATTAATGGTTCACGCATTTAAAACCTACCCCTTGCTCGAATAAGGGTAATTGAACGGACAATTTTTCATTGGTTACATCTCGGCCGGAATACTAAATTTTGTCCCAAGGCCGTCTTCGAGCCCTGGCGGTATTCACGAGAGCAACAGGAGTCCAAGACAACCAACCCCTAACAATCGCGACGCACCGAGCATCCCTTCGAACCCTAAATTAATATTGAATTATACCAGCGAACAGTTCCGAGCACCAGCGCTCTCCCCGAGCGCAGCGGAATTATTTTAAACTAATGCGTGCACCCCCCCGCCCCGCCCCCTAGTAAACTTCGGCCTTCGAATACATTATTCAATTTCGATTTTCACCGTGAATTTTGATCAGACCACTCTGTCCCTAGTAGCTTTAACTACCCCCCAATGCTCATTCCCACCCTCCCTTAACTGCCGCACAAAGTCCTCGATATCCAATCAGCGGCTACGTGAAAGATTAACGATTTCCGGTTGGTAATTGAAAAGAGTTTAATATGTTTTTCACTAATGCGAAATAGGGGATGAAGAGGGGCGCAGAACGAGCTACCTTTATTTTAACGAAATTTCATCTCGAATATTCATTACCTTTCTATATATATTTTTTGCCACCCTTCACTAAGGGATGCTGAGCCATAATCCAGATAGAGTGTGCATGCGTCTATCTCGATCATTTTTATAGAAAATTTTTTCCATAAACCATTACAAAATAAAATATTATTTATCACGCTCCCACATGAAATCCTGCAATTCAATTCAAAACCTTAAGAGCATCAAATAGAAATTGAATGCGCCTGCCCGTATGCAACGCGTTACGCTCGACCTCGTATAACAGTTAAGCCGTATACGCCATAGTAAACTGCAAGGAAACACGAGCATAAGGCGTTTCAAAAGTATACCGTGTACTTTAATGCTTACTTTCATATCCAGCTGTAGCTAAACTTACGCGCATGGCCGGTTGCCCGTCTTCAGGCGCTCTCGACTTTCCTATGCTACCCGTATGTAAATACAGTGTCGCGGCAATTGCGGTGAAATGGCTTATGAAAATTTCGTAATTTTCCGATATATTTTGACACGCCATTGGTACCACAGGTATGACGCTAGATGGCGACGGTGTTTGCCAATTCATAAAATGATGTATTCGCCGTATATAAAGCTCCTATATCCGTGCATTGGCATGGGGTGCAATGGTTTACCAGGGCTCTATAAGTGCCAATGCGATGAGAGTTTTTGAAGGGCTCTTTAGTATGGGGGTTAAATGGTAGATGGCGATACTGTTTGTTGGTACATAAAAGGACTTATTGCACGTTTATATATGCCGCTTACGTACGTCAATGGAACTTTATCGAGTCCAGTTAAGCGTCAACGAGGAGTTATTCTTCCTGAAAGATGTTCTTTTTTTTATCGATTATGGATTATCGTAACTCTAAACATATAACGTGACAATGCACTACAGCGTATGCGTATACGGTCTATGTTTTTATGATTGGAATTGCATTGTCAGAGATCAAGGATGATCAAGGAATTTAAACTATAATTCAATCTCTAATCTCTTTCGCAACCCCTATTTCTTATAGTTTCCTTATTTTTAGGGATTTCTTTTTTATTCGTAAGTGAACGTACTGCACGACTCTGTATTTTACGTAATAGTCGTAAACAGACTTAAAAACAAAAAGTTTTGCTAACTCACGAACCTATGATTATTTATGAGCTAACTACAATTCGGGGGATGAAACACAATAAAGTTGTATGACGCCTTGCATCCCTCGTATTGCTAGTCAAGGGTTGGCAAGCAGTGTATGACTTGGCAAACCGAGCTAGGACATACATACTTCGTGAGGAGTAAGGATTGCCAACCCCCGTTTGGATTATCGAGCGGATTCCTTTGGGGGTGGTTAAGGGAGGGATGGGATTCGGTGGGCGGTTGATGGTTGAAACGAGAGGGTTGTAGAGGGTGAGGGGTTGGTTTGTACGTTTAAGCTAACCTCACCCCTTAATCGTGCACTTGACAAGAAATCTCGCGAGGGTGATTGACAACAGTGGAATTTCGTGATTGCGACCAACCCTCAAAAATCATCCCCTTTATATGTGGACCCGGGGTAAACATCAACGTGACCGTGCTCTGTACTTCAAGGTTAACTCGGCGGAGTTTGACAGGGGTTAACAAAAAAAGAAAAACCAAAAGTGCCCTAAAATTTCATTCCCTGCACATAGGGACATTACGATAAATACAACCCTTAGTCTCGCGTCTATTCCCATCGGGGACTGAGTAGTTAAGTAAGGGGGTGGGATGGGGGTTGACTAGAAAAGTTGTACGGGCGCGTTAGTTACCTGCAGGGGATGAAGTCAGGCTTTCTCGTTTGATCTAAAAAGGGACAGGGTGGCTTGACAAAGGAGAAGAGAGGGTAGGAGAAAAAAAGGAAAGAAGAAAAAGAAGGAAGAGCTCAAACCCGTAGAAAACTCCGTAATCGCGAGCTACGAGTTCTCTTTGGGAGCTGCAAAGGGCTTTGGTAGAAGATTTAAGAGGAGTTAGGGGTAGTCAAAGGGGGGTGGAAAAAAAAAGGATGAGTGAGTCGGAATTGGCGACGACCCTAAATAGAGGTTTGCTACTACGAGCTCATCCCCTAGGGAAGAGAGTCGGGCGAGCGCTAGAGACTCCAGTCGGGACTGTATCTGGTGTGAGCATCCCCTAGACGGACCAGAGACTCGAGGGCGCAAGGGGGGGAAAGGGGTTGGGCGAATGAACTTGTCCAGAACTCCCAAGAACCTTCTTTCAGCCAGCCACCAGTTTCATCCCCCTCGCGCGATAAACTCCGGTTTCCGGTTTCCGGATGGCTTCTCGCGCTAGCTAACCCCCCCGCCCCATAGCTACCGTGAAACTACCCCTACTTTGCTACGATGAAATTCCACCAGACGCAGTGAAGCAGCGATTTCGGGTGTTGCCGTCTCTACTTCTGTCTCTTGGACCAAAGAATTTGAGGGCTGGAAGGGGTGGTAGGCGAAAGACGCCTTTCCCGGGACTTAATGAATCGTAGGAGGCCATTGAATAAATTCCATGGCCAACTCAGCCCCTGAACGTATATTACTTCCCTAGGATGGAGCCCTAGTGAGATTTCACGATGACAGCAACCCCTCTGGACCAACCCCCTTCGAATGTATATCGACCCCTGGGGTTTTCGCTTGCGTGATCATTAGACCGGAAGTCGAAAGAACTTGCACGTGAAATTAGAGCTGATGATATTTACGAGAATATTTTTTTTTTGAAGTCTCTCAGTCGTTATGAAACTCAGAAAATTACGGAGGAGACGAGGAAATCAGATAACGACTATCCAATATGGCGGATGTATTCAAATTTTAATAGTCACGATATAATTATCTATATTATCCCAGTCAGCATATTGGCACTTACTATTTCTTCTACTTTTTTTTTTTTTTCTTTCACCACCCCTCAATAAAAACCCGAAGAGGGTAATAAGATGCGTAACGCGATAAAAGATAACGACCCTTCGAAGCTCACCGACGCAACCCCTTCCGACAGCCCTGAAACGAATTCGCGAGCGGATTTGGATTTCGTCGTTGGTGAATTTCAGGATCCCTTTGAAATTCAAAATTGCAAATCGATCCCAATGCGAACCCGAGGATCCTCTGATGGAAAGCCAATAAAGTGTCCAGGTTTTCGTGTTCGCGCCCAGCCCCCCCTTCCTCTACTACTTTTTCGATACCCACTATATTTATTTAAACACATCTCAAAGTCCCCAGGTTTTCCACCCTCTTTTTCAGACTCCCGCACGATTCGCCTGTAGTGGCATCAAAAATAAATATGTATATCAAGTTCAGAAGATGGGGAGGTGGGAGGGAGAGGGATGCAAATATTGATCATCCAGTACTCTTTCGATTTTCCAAAGCGCCGTAGAACTCAACAATCCCCCACCCCACCCCTCCCAAAAGAGGTACCCACGTGAATCGTCGCAAGAGCCTCTGCTCTTTGCCTAGGGAATTTTTCTGGCTATTCTTTGACACCAGACTCACCCCGTTCCAACCCTTAATGGATTCCAGAGTAAAAAAAAAAGATCGAGAATGGACCACATTGTCGTAGAGTATTGAGAAGGGTGTCAAAAAAATGAAGAACATGCGCGAGGGTAAATGGCACGTGCGTTAATTTATATTATATTTGTTTTTCAAAAACTCACCTGTTCCACCCAGACGTTCGTCGTCATTATCTGGTTCTTCAGGTTCTGCAAAGAAAAAAAAAAGAGAGAAAGTAGTAGCAGGCGTTAGGAAAAAGAAAAGATTTTTGAATAATTTTTATACCCTTTCCTTCCACGACGATTGATCTATCTCGTACTTTCACTAGCCATTACCCAGTAGTGCGTGTATACGTGGCACAAGTAATACAGATATACGAACAAGAGACTGGAAAAGAGAGAAGGAGCGAGAGGGCCGCCACCTATAGGAAATTCCGATAAATCATCCAACCGAAGGTACTCGAGTAACTCGAAGCACACAAGCCGGCAATTTGTCTAGTGCTGGAATTTAGTCCCCACCCCGTTGGAAAAGAGGAAGAAAAAAAAAAGATAACTTTGAAAAGTTCTCCCTCCCGCCAGCCAATGGAGTGGGATGGCGAGGGGGATAAAAAAGAGACAAAAAAAATTTGGGACGTCCCTGGGGGGATGAAGTCGTGTATAAAACATTTAAGGCCAGTAATTACATGTAATTGCCATAGTCGCTACCAGTTTAAGGGTTGGTACACGCTAATTACTTTGTTAAGACATACACCCCTATTTCTCAGCCCCGTCGCAATTAATAATCCAAAAGATATATTTTTGAGGGTTCCTCGGGATTCTCAAAATTATCGAGTCCACGAAGAAGTTAACACTGGCAGAAAGGGTTGAACTTCGGGGGCTGAGAGTTTTGTACCGGGGGATGACGGGTACGGTGTTTCCTGCTCAGCCGGTGTATAGCGAGTTGTTAAGGGTTGCTTCGGGTAAACTAACCTCCGCCAAGGGGATACGGGCTGACGCACAATTAAGTTCCCTGGAAAGTTACCACTTCTCGAATGCCCCCATATACATCGTACCACCATAACAACCCCATAGTAACCGGAACCTCCGTACCATCTAAGACTGTTAAGGGAAAATCTTGGCTCTGCCGCCTTCCTTGCTTCCGGCTTGGTATACGTAAATTCTCACCCCACGCTGTCTAGGGGTGGGGGTGGGGGGGTGATTAATCGTACGAATGTCCGAGCCGGAACGCGCCTTATCTACTTGGCGAGTGCCAGGCGGCAGGACTGAGGTATACAGTAAAAATAGATCCCAGAAAAACCCCTAGTAACTTTTTACGTCCTTAAACGGGAGCTAGGGAATTTATGACAGGACGCGTCGATACCCTTTCTCAAATATAAATTTCAACTACAACCACCCGGAGCGTACCCTCGTGTTGTATTTACATGCGAATTACTCGAGCGTATTTATTCCCCTAGACTAGGGAATTTTTTATCAAACCTTAATAACCCTAACTTCGTACCAGCGCGAATAAAACTGTACCGAGAAAACCGTCTTTCCGTTACGCGGATCCGAGTTAATGCAGGCCGGATTATCCCGGTGAACGATTAATAACGAAAATTTAGTAATCCTATACCAAAGGGTAGTAAATACTTGCGATAAGATCAGGGTTAAACCAAAGCCGAAGTGATAAAGCATCGAATGGATATGGATCAGGTGCGAGTCCTTCGGGGGTGGAAAAGACGAATATGAGTCCCCTTAGGAGGAGCTTGTATGAAGAAAAAATTGAACGTCTGCCATCCAATAAAACCCTAACTGAAATCCACCCTTACGATCAATCGACTAGAAACCGGCATCTGGATACCGAGATAAGGAAAAACGTCATCCCCTATCGTATTTAACGGCATACCAAAGAACTGGTTCTGCTTTACCGACAGAGGCTTTACACGATATACACAAGGCACATACATTGCGGACATGTCGATAACTTGACTCGCGCTATTGACAAGCTACGATATTAATAGTACAGCCAGGTTGATTGGCTAGTGCTGGCTAGTATCGTGCTCTGTGACAGAGCTATAAAGGTACCCCCACACGAAAAGCAGCATCCCCCTTCCTCTATTTATTGGTTTAAGGTCTTAGACAGCCATGAGGAAACGGCAAGGCGACATGGGGCCTCGTTTACGTGTGTAAGGAGCCTAATGCTATGGAAATTGGACGTCGAGGGAAGACAGAGGGATGGATAGATATGGGAGGTAGGATGGTTCGGTTAACTCGGGGGTAGTCAAGAGGTTTCCTCCGAGATGGTTTCTCGCAGGAGTGTACCGTGAATACGTGTATGGGGAAGAGGGGTGGATATACAGATACAGATATACCACCTTGCGGGATCCGACAAACGTATAGAGAGATGAGCTCTAGGTGTCTCGGGAAATTTCGCGGGGGTCTACGTTCTTCCGGCGATGGTCCTGAGAGTGCATGGGGGTAGTAGAGGAGAGTCGGAGAATTGCGTTAGGGGTTGCCAGAACGTCGGCGTCTTGGAATCGAAAAGAGATGCAGTCCAATCCAGTTTATACAGGGGGGGAAAATTTCTCTTGATGCAGTTCTCTATCCTGTTAAACCACCCTTGGTATACAGACGGTGGGGGAGGGGGCACTTTCAACCCTTGAATAAGCGATACAGGCTAAAAATCCAGACGCCAAGCTACCTCTGGCAACGTTTTTTTATCTTCGAAAATATTCCCAGGTCAAAGACTCTTCGATTGGGGAATCGATGTCAATGAAAAGAGAACGTTGGGCTATTTAATTGTACGTAGTATATTTACACCGTAAATTAAAGGGATGATACTGGTGTTATACTGAGATACGAGGAGAAGGGGACGAGATTGGGTCTTTAGCTACGGGCTTGCAACGGCGTATAATTGTATATATGAAGCCTAGTAGATGCCGGATTTATGGAATGATCTGTCATAAAAAAAAATAATCTCATCCCCAGCGCGACGCTAGGGGATGGTAAAGCTTTAAACATTATCTCGTATTTACGTCCGTCTTCGTTAAGCTCAGTAACGGCCGGACGCTCATTGTCTTGAGGACAGCCTCGTAAATAAGGGTTAATTAAGGGCGAGGAGGGCCGACTGGACTTAACCCCTTGGACGGGAGTAAAAAAACGGCAAAAAATAGACGAGGGGATGAAGTTTCCTTAGGACAGTCAGTATGTCCACAGTCACCCCCAAAAGAAATCCATAGCACGTTTCGGAGTTCGAGGGGAGGATAGGGGTGGCTACCCCCATCACCCTTAGCGAAAGCAAGTCGAAGTAGGCGGCGAAGAATTTTTTGTTGAGACTTTTCCGCTTAGGACGGCACAACGTCACAGAGCGGGACACTAGGGGCGGATAACGTCATCCCTCAATAAGTATAAGGGTTGCTCCCGGGCTGACGGTTTTCTTCGAAGATATTCAAAAACCGCTTAGCGCAGAAGGATAAGCGCTCGATAAGATTCGCGCTGGTTGACGTTCGGCGTTACGTTACAGACGCCCTCCAGCCGTCGGGACGGCACTGACAATGCAAAGAGGATCCAAGGTGGTAGCTCCGTCGCGACGCCCCCCGCGGCGTCCCGGCGACCCTTCAGTCAGGAATATCGCCGTAACAGCATCCGCGTGTAGTCCGTATCTTTACGAAGCACGCTTCGCTCGTCAAAGAAAACTCTGTTGACCGGTTATAAATAAATCTTTTTCAGGGGCAAAAACAACCCCCCGACCACCCTTTACGAGCCGCCTAGGCAACCCTTAACCCGAAGTAATCCACTTGCGCCAGAAATTCACGTTCTCCGCGAGACTGTGAAATTTAATAAAAAAATATATTTTTTATTATTATACCAGAGCAACACGCGCTTCACGAGCGACGAAAGAGACAGCGGCGCCCCGAGCACAGTTTCGTACTGAATATCTACGAGTGAAACGACGAGAATCCGGGATACGAGAGGCAGTCTACCTATTTCACATTTTCACGGGGGAATTCGAATCAATCGCCGGTTACCACCCTTGTTCTCCTCGTTAACCCACGCTTCCCAGCCCTGCACAGGTACCTTGTATCTTCTAGTGTACCGACGAGCATACCCAAAAACAATGCATTAATGTAAAGCATCTAGGGAATTATTATCGGATTATTCCTTCAGAGCTCGCGCCTCTCCGTCGCTCTAGACATTTTCTAGTGGTTTTTCTGCGCTCTCGTTAACGTCGGCTTTGTCTAAGCATCCGTTACACCTCGTTATTTCGTACGGATGCAAAGGTTGTCTTTTTCTTTTTATTTTTTCACTTTCCTCATTCCCTCCCGCACCCCTTTCGATCTGCGCCTAAGGACCGTTCGTTATTGCTCTCATAACATCGGGCATCCAACTTCGTGGCAAACAGTCTGACCGCGGCAGGAGTCTTAGTGGAGTAAGAAAATGTCCCTAGGACGTTATTAGGGAAATTCGAGTGAGATGGAAGGGGTACGGCGAGGGTGAGTGCTACGGGACGAGACAAAAAAATTAGATAAAAATAGAAAAATCTCTCGGCCTCGACCCATTCCGGCGATGAATAATACATGCTCTCTGGAATGCGTTAAATGAGGACTGAGGGCTGCGGAGCTGTAGGGGGTGCTAAGGGGCGAGGGGATGAATGTAAAAATAAAGGGGAGGCGTCTGCGAATGGAGATTCAATGAAATTGAACGACTTCAAAGTTGGTGACACTCTTCGTGGTATTTGGCCGTGGGAGGGGGGGAGGGTGGCCAAGGGGGGCCAGGGGGGGTTAGTCGAGGGTTCAGCGAAGGGCTGGGAGGTCGAGGATTCTCGGAACAGAGAGACGTATTAACCGGAAGTAGAAAAGTTTTAATTGCGTCAGCCGTCAACTTGCTATATAACCACCACTAGGAATCTCCTATCAAGACCCAACCTATTCCTAGGGTCCCTAGAACTTATCCCTTGTTCGCGATCCTTTCGCGGCTAGTTTTATTCTCCGAGTGTACGTTTATGTGTAGATGCATTTGCAACCCGTACACACGTAGACCTTCGCGCATTCTCGCAGCTGCATATTCCTACTCAGTATTCCTGGCTCAAGTTCGCGTACCTTTTTACCCTCGACATTTTTCAGCGTCGACCCCTCCCTCCTTCCCGGGGGAGGCACGGCTCTTCGACGAATGCCCCTAGGGAATTTTTCATATAACGGAAAGCGCACCAACCACCATGGCCATATAATGAAACGAAGAAAGTTTTTCGGGACGGAGAAGAAAGAAAATCGTACGAAACAGTACCGGCGGCTAGTTAAATACTCCATCTAGGGACTTTTTACGAACCCCTCGGTACAATCCTCGTTAAACGGACAATGCCTTCGGCCGTTATTCGATAAAATGGGGATGGAAAAAAAAGACAAAGCTTGCGAAAGAAAGACGAACGTCGAAGCTGTACTTCTTGAAATTCAACTAGATCCGCCTTTTACTGTGGTTGTTTCTCGAAGAAAAAAAAAACTACCCTTGCCTTTAGATAGGAATGACATAAGTCGGGTAAGCACGAGCTGAAAAATGTCGCATCTCATAAAAAATAAAGAAAAAACTTGAAATTACCAGGAACTCGTGAGAGGCTGCCAACCGTATCGTCCGATATGGTTTTCCTGGGTCCTTTACGTATAATTTCCCATAAAGAATGTCCCGTTCTACCTAGATTCTCACCCCATGAAAATCCCATACCAATCCCCTCCTCCCCCCGCTCTCTATACCCATTTTGGAGTTTCGCATCGAATATTAGTTTCATTATGCAAAGTTTTTTCATCGCCCTGATGGAGGTATAATGGCATTAAGGTCCGTGGCGAATACATTGTTCGTTGTGGCTGTCATCGACTTGGTACCGAGAGTGGGTGGTTAGGTACAAGGTGGTGACGAAGGGAAAGGAAGAAAGCAGGGGGCGGGGGGGGGGGTAAAAAAGAAAGTGACGACCCCCTGTTACCCTTGACGTGATCTTCTGCGCTTTCTTTGTCCGCGTCTGATACTCTCTCCCCCCCCCCCTCCCCCTCTCAGCCCCTAGTCGTCCTCGCCGCAGCATCTGTCAAACTATACCCCCGCTGCTTTTAAGACCCCTCATTATTGCTTTTTCAACCCCCCGACGTGAAAGCGTCGCGCCCTTATTGTCGGACATTTGTCTCTTATTATTGTGAGCGCAACCTTTTTTTTTCCCCCAGAATCTGCAACCCCTTTTTCTGAACCCTAGAGAGCGTCGTCCCACTCGAGGAATTCTCGCTTCGTCCCTTCCTCGCTCGGTTTCTGCGGCAAGGGATGGGGGATGAAAAAAATATATAAAAAAGAAGAAAAATGAAAGCACGGGAATAAATATGGCCGGAATAAACAATGACGAACGTTCATAGCATTTTTCTCCCACGGTGACTTTAACGGGATTCTCGAAATTTCAACCCCTGGTATCTGTCATCCCCTTGCCAATCCTCGCACGATCCGTTTCCCCGTTTGAATACTGACAAGCGCATAAAGAGATACCCGTGGGAGGTGACGAGGGTGGTTTTCGAAGGGAAAAATAAAAAAGTAAAATAAGGGTTGCGCCAGAAAGAATATCGGGGGATGATTATTGGCTAAAAATGTTTTTTGGTGAATTAGTCCTCCTCAACGAATGAACCCACGTACCGAGGATCGCCAACGCGTAGCACGTTGAAACTTTGGGGGTTCATGAGATCGAACAGAACTAAGGAATTTTCGAGTAAGGGATGAAAAGTATACGAGGGATGCAAACACTTCTCTCTTCGAGAGAATCCAATTATTATGATGAAAGATCCTTGGCGAGGACTCGCTTTGAAATTCATTAGTAAATTAACCTACCCCTCTCTGGCTATTTCTGGTTTCATCCCTTAATTATCCAGCTGCCATACGAATCCCTCCGGTTTCTTGCGTACCGTCAGTTCCGAAACCTTTTGCGATTACCTTCTTCGTCACCCCCCTCTTCCACTAGATTGTCTCTAGATACCAACCCAAGCTCTAGGGAATTCGAAACTAAAGTCCACACTGATGTCAAATTGTCAATTTAACTCTATGCAAGCTCCCCGGTAATTCCAACGTAATTTAATTGAATTCTTCGCCCACGGGTAACGCGCAAAGAAATTCAAAGCCCAATGTGATCCACAATAATATCGAAGGGGATGAATTCCGTTTCCACCCCCCTTCACCCTCTCGATCGCTAAAAGAATTTCATTATTCGATTACCATACAAAATTGCATTACCTGATTCTCTGCGGTTTGACTCGTAACAAGGAGGGATGAAAAAATTGCGTATACCGCAACGACGCTTTATCCGATAAAATTATTAACGAAAGAAAAGTCCCTAGAATACTCCTCTCCTCTGACTGACTGTTGCGGCGGTTGCCGTACCGACTGACGATCTAGTGACATTTTCTAGGGCGGCCACTTGTCTGTCGATTGGAATTTCTTTTTTTAACATGGTTCAACGATACTGACCCACGGAAGGGGTGGCGAACCTCGGTAAGACAGAAAGGGGTGAATTTCAGAAGGTGGCAAGGGTTGGCAAAGGGAGTTTTGTAATAACGAACACGAAAATGCTCTCGGGTCCCGAGGAACTTACAATGGGAATATTCGGCCGGCGATAACAACCCTTCGTCTTTATTACGCAACCTGCACCCCTCGTGCACCCCTAATACAACCTACGGGCAACCCTTAGGCCTTAGACCTTTACGCGCCAAGGGTTGAATGGAAAGCGGAAGCCAAGAACGATTGTCCGGGCCACAGAACTCTACTGTCACAGAAAAAAACCTAAGGGTTGTTATAACAAAACAAAAAAAGACAGGACAAACCCCTAGGAAAGAAAAACACTAGATTTTATAAGATACACATAGACCGTAAGCTATAGCGGCTGGGTAAACTTTTTCTCTCCTATAGGGAATTACAGGGGAAATCGTAATATTTTTCCTAGACTAGATATACCTGCATACGTCTTATCGGTTAGGGAATTTTTCGTTACTAGAAATAAGGTACAAGGACGCGTACGCGGGACGGTAAAAAATTATAGCTCGAAAGCGAAAGATCAAAATTATTACCGCATTACGGGGACGATTTCGCTGAAGCGGAATTTCTCGTCGCGAAATCCTTGTGAAATGTTTTAACGCTACATGTAAATTCGCCCGTATTCCTTGGAATCGCCGAGGGGTCGAGAAAGTGTATTTGTCTAAAAGACGAAACCGGCGCGTCTGACGTTTGCGACCTGCGTGAGCGTGAAATTCTAAAAAGAAAAAAAAAATAATAAAACCACAGACGATAGGGGTTATAAGAAAGGAAACCGAGGAAGTAAGGCCGAGGAAACGACCAATGGGGGGATGTTACGAGAGAAATAAAGGGGTTGGCAGGGGAAAACAGTTTACTATTGTTTTGTTCCTATAATTCGCTTGGCCATTAATAAAAGCCCTTATCAGGGCCGTCTACCCTAATGCCAGGCACTTTTACTTCTCTCATCCCTTATTTCCAAGTCGCAAGGGATCGCGATGGCAACCACTCACCTCCCCCCACCCTGCCCCATCCCACCTTTACTCAGCCATCCCCCCCAACCAAACCATTCGGTACACCACCACATATCCAACTACAGAACCACCCCCAGTCCAGTTTCGCGCCACCTAAACTTTGACCTACGTAATATCACCCAACCGAGTTTGCACTGTGACCGGAAATTGAAAAATTCCCATCTTCCAGAAGAAAGCAGAAACTCAAGCCAAGGGGTGGCTACCCCCCCATTACTTTAGACGAAAAGGGTTCCTCTCACTCTCCCGGTTACACTTGGCTAATCTGCTTCGAGCAGATATCCCGAGGGTGGTGATACGCAACGAGACCAAAATCATCTCCTATTCCTGAAACTTTAGCCATGCGTAGCTCACGTATACAAAAGTCAAAGGGATCCGAGTCATATATATTTTTTAACCCTCCGAAGCGACCAAATTTTTTTTTACGGTTTAAGGGATGAAAAATAAAAATACATATAATTAAACGCGTTGATTAGGTTTCAAACTTTTTTTTTATCTCGACCAATTAATTCAACCCGTCGCCCCCGAACCTTTCGTACGTACCCACATATGTAAGGGTGGAACACGATAGTGTCTGGGTAAAATAAAAAATTTAAAGACGCGAAACGAGGGTGTCTCCACCCCTGCAGTGACGATATTACCCAAGTGAAACCGCCGGTAGTCGAGGCGGAGATTCTGCGGAAAACCGTGAGTATCCCGTAGGGGCGCAATGTAATCGTAAATCCATGAGATTATTGCAAGGGTGGTTTCAAGACGCCCGAAGGAAACGGCACTGTAATCGTACCAAGGGAGGGTTGAACTAGGTTGGAGTTGAAGGTGGTTGATATTCTCCCGACGCATTAGTCATACAACCGCACCCCCTCGCTAGGGGATGATCTTGAACAAACATTACAAAATGCTACCTTACGTGAAAGCTACTGCGTATTATCATTATCATCGTCATATTGTATCATCCCTCAGTCACAGTATAAAGAACCACCCTTAGCCCCTGTTACGTCGCCAATCATCCCCCTCTGTATCGAGACACTCGTGTCCCTAAGTGCTATCGTTTCCTGGCTACTTAGGGGTGAGTTACGGACCACGCGCTCACCTAAGGGTGCAAATCGATCCCTCTCTGTACAAAGTCGGTGCATCTTCAAAATATTCGTCGATTGTTAGCTACCCTTAAGGTTTCAGCCCCGAGCCATCCACTTTCCCTGCCCCTCCCCCCGTCGCTGTTCCAGTGAGAATTTTTATTCATGACTACAGGGGGTTGAAATTGACTCTTGAGTAAAACTAATGTTCTCGGGCGATGTACGGGGGCTGGATAATTTTTCGAATTCCAGTAAGGGATGTTCCGGGAGGGTTGTAAATTGGCTATGACAAATGAGAGCCTATATGATTCAGACAAGCCCCGGCCTAGTACGCCAGGAGAGAGAGCGAAAGGGACGACGCGAAAGTGATATTGGTGAAACATTGAAAAATCGTGTAGGGGGAAGGGAGGGAGGGTTGTTCACCCTTATCATCTGACGAATATAAATAAAATTCTCTCGGCTTTATTCCTGCCTAACTACGGGAAACCGGATACCGCCGTTACGAAGGACGTTCCCGCGCTACGCCCGTGTTAAAGGGGTTGAACGGAGAGGGGCTAGAGGATTTATTTGGCGAAAGAGAAGCCGCCGCACGGAGCGTCGCGACGCCTGTACCGAGTCTTGGTAACTCGACTCGGCTTAATTGGAGCCGGTGGCGGTGATAGGGAGATTCCTGGACAAAATGAATCTCGTCTCCGGTTCCCGTTAAATTTTCCTCTTCTCTACTCCCACTCCCCCCCTCCTCCACCCACCCCCATCCTTTTCTTCTTCTTCTTCTTTCCCTACTTTATTTTACCATCCGCTATCTTCGCGGATATTCAAACTCTTGACTCTCCACGAGGGCCGACTACCCCACAGGGATACGCGACGGCGCCGCCAATCCGGAAGTGCTTCGACTGAAAATTCTTCCACGGCCAAGAGGGGTGGATCCAAGAGAGGGGTAGGAAGGAAAGAAAAAAGAGAAGGAAAAGAGGAAGAGTTCACTGGGATCCGGAACGTATAACCTTAGAAATATGGGTTTTGGCACAGAACCGGAAGCGAGCGTAGACGGAAAACGAATAGCTGAGATGGTGGTTGCGGGAGGGGGGGGGAGGAGGAAGGGAGGAAAGGGGGAAGCGAATGAATAGAATGGTCCAAGAAATTGAAGAGCCGGCAAATTACTTGAGGTGAATGAAGAAAAGAGAAAAAAAATTCAAAGACCATAAACTCCTTCCGGTTCAACCCTTAATTTACGTGGTACAATGAGGCCTATCGATTAGTGTAAAGTAGGGTGTTTAATTAAAAAAAAAAAGAGGGTCTCGCCCAAAGGGTATAAGAAAAAGGGGTAGCTGACGCGGTGATAAGAAACTGTGAGCTGATGGCACCGGGAATGAAATTGGTGGTGAGTAAAATTGGCAGGAGGGACAAGCAGAGGGTGGTTTCCCACCGTCCGATTACGTCAAACGGGAAATCAGCAGCTGTAATTACTTCTGGCAAGCCCCTGCGTGGGGACGGTAGCTTCGGCCTTTACGGCCCCTGAATCAGGGACTAACCATACGGAACCGCGAAATAACCACTTGACGGAATTCGTTCGCCGCCCTCTGGATTGCTGAAGGGGGTGAAGGAAGAAAAACAAAAGAGACGAGGAATTACGGTAAAACTTCAGCCCATTGTTTAACGGGAGACCCGGTAACCTCTTGCGATGCCAGAGAGGGATGAAATCTCGCGTGGAGATCTAAAGGAGCGACCTTCCAAAAAGTGCTTCGCGAGAGGGGGGTGGGTGGGTGGTGGATTTTCAAAACGATCCTTGACCCACATGACAAGTACTTTTAGGAGCAACGAATTCACCCCTCGAAAGAAGAGGAAGGACGAGGCGGAAAGAGAAAAGAAGAAAGGCTGAGGAGAAAGGGGATGAAAGAGGGTAAAAGAAAAAAGAAGAGAAAAAGGAAAGAAGAAAAAAAAAGCGACGACGAACTCGTACGGGAAACGAGCGTGGACTAGGGGTTGAAAAGGATGACGGTTAACAGGGGATGGGTTTAGCCAGTAAACAATAATCAGAGTGCCATGTCAAGGGGGATGTGGTTAGCCGCACGAGGGAAGCGCAGAGCAAATAAATAAATATCCCGAGGAAAAGGAAAGGAAGAAGAAAGAAAAAAAGAAATAAGCGCCAGGGCCAAAGAAACGAGAATGGTATACAAGGGTAGTTTAATCCAAGACCCGGGCGCGCGTGTAGGAGACGAAACTTCGTATGACTTTGAGAAGAAATTAAAAGAAGAAAAAAAAGGGAAGAAAAATTACGTAAAATAAATAAGCAACCGAATAAATAAACTCATGGGACCCGTGTATCTTTTTTTTTTCTTTCTTACTTTACTTCTTACTTACGTCGCCCGCACTAAATCCTCCAATTACGTCACCTCAGCCGCCGCAGTCCAAAGCTACGCTTCGTTCTTCGGTGGCACAACGATAATGGCTCGAGGGCGTTATTCCGGGCTCGTTTCAAATTTCCCGGGCTTTTCGAACACCGTGTTACAATATTTCCGGTTATTCGGATTACGCGGTAGAACGGACCAAAGTGCCGAGCCGATTAAGCGCGGTCGAATTATGAGAAGGGCTTTGAAGCTTACCATCGAAAAGTAAGTAGGGGTAACCCGAGACTCGAGAGCCTCGACGAAAAATGGTCCAGGAAAGATGAGAGAGAACAAGAGGGACAAAGAGACCAAGAAAATATTTAAGGACGGGAGAAGAAAGCCACGTGCAAGACGTAGTGTAAAATAATCGATACTCCTTGTCAACCTCTCCGACAGTACCGACTCCTGGGGGAGAGAGTATGCAGACTTCTCTCTCTCTCTCTCTCCCCCCCCCCCTCTCTCTTGCTCTACCACAGCAGTGTACACCCTCAGTCCAAGAACCCTCGAAACCAACCCTCCCGGAACCGTCTCGACTGGTACCAAAACGTCGGAACTTTTGCCAAAGTTAAACGGCCCCTACCTCCCTCCCTCCCGTCCCTCCCCCTTCGTTTCCCATTCTCTCTCCCTTACCCCGTCATCTTTACTACAGAGCCAATCCATCCCCCTTAAGAAACATTCTACAAGCGTTACAACCCCCTCCCCCTTACCACCCTCACGACACCCCATGCCGCATCCCCTTTCTCCACTGATCGAGCAACGATATACCTTGGAAACGCAGCTTGACCTAAGAGCCAGAAATTATTTGGGGGTTGATTATCCACACTTTCTAGGCCCGTATGTGTTTGGTCTTCCTTAGCCCTTTTCAACCCCTAATATTTATTTCTCTCCGAGTAACACTCCCGCCCCACCCCTCACACGTACCCATATGTACACATACAGCTAAGGTAATATATTCTGATATACTGTACTTTATGTACGTTTACGACTCTATGCCATTTTCTATATCTGTATATATATATATATGTACGCCAAAACTCTTTTATCCGAACAGCAATTTCCCTAGGAATTCCCTAGATCTTCTATATCCGGTTGATTCCAGTTTACGCGCAAGGGGGTTTTAGGACTCCCCTTTATATGCCCAGTAGAAATGATTTACGCTTATGGAAACGTTTAGATCCGATATGTATGTATATATTGTAGCAAATGTAAAGGTGTACTCACAACGTCGATAAGCTGCGAGAGACGCAGTCCCATCTTGACCGTGAGCCGATCGCTGTTATTTCCGACGGGCCGGATGAGCCGGTTGTAGTTCGAGAGGAGGTCGTCGTAGAGCCGTTTCGCTTCCGGATTGGCCGAGGCACCCGGAAACGGTCCGACCAGGCAGGAAATGGCCGTCGCCATCGCCAATAATCCGCCTAACCGCGACCACCATCGCCACCAGCCTTTCCAGCCGTCGTCCCTACGAGCATCCCTGAGCATCGTACGCCTTGTCCACCCCTGTAAGCATAACAATAATAATTATCATCGAATCATTGAGATTACATATAATTATACGTTGAATGGTATCACCTTGTACATTGTATTACGTATTACGATGTATCACACGGTGCGTTATGTATCGACCGAAAAAATTTTCCATTGCACCTAGACGGTGAATGACAAAAAAGGAACGCGGCTCCTGTTATTCGAGGTAATGGTAAATGGAAAAAAAAAAGAAAATGATCCATCTCCTTTCAGGTGAAATAATGCAATAATGAGCTTCCGGAAGGAGCATAAATCTTGGAAATTCCGACGGGGGCAAATCAAACGCGAAAGGGGCCTCTCGTGCTCGAAACAGAATTTGAGGTTGAAATAGTTGGCCGGTTTCGAGGGAATTTCTGGGTAATCGGGTTTTACGGGTTACACTGGAGAACACCTACCCTTTTCTGCAAAGGATGGCAGCGGGTCTGCTAGGAACCGGGGTGAGTAAAAGATTTAACGTAGAAGTAGAGGAAATCAGTGTCTTACGATGATGATGACTAAGGGGGTGAAGAGGGTGTTAAAAAATACTACTGATAAAATGAATGATAAATATCCTTATATGTAAATTATAATTATTCATTTTTCCTAATTCTACTATCAATTTCACGATAAAATGCCGTAAGGAGACAAAATTCGAAACAGATCGAAATACCCACGTAGTTAGCAATGAGCTAGAAAAATAAAGGCAAATGAAAATTGACGCGATACGATAAGAATACGAGAACGATTTTAT
The DNA here is from genome assembly GCA_030142595.1 of Trachelus iudaicus. NCBI lineage: Eukaryota > Metazoa > Arthropoda > Insecta > Hymenoptera > Cephidae > Trachelus > Trachelus iudaicus. Next base: position 2,365,043 of record JARQTH010000297.1, on the reverse strand, counting down.
ATAGGTAACAGCTGGACTCCAAGATCGTTACGTCACAAAAGCGATAGGCTCGTCGTGCGTCAGAGAATTCAACGTAAGGTCGAGTATGGCGATATTAAAGAAATTCGGCAACGCGTATTGATCCTGCCAATGGACTATTGAGCATTAGAAAAAAAAATAGGGGACGATACTGAATTTCGGAAGATTACGAAAAGGAAAAAAAGAATCAAGCCTCGCCATCGTCATTATACGAGTGTCCCATATGGTGTAGTTTTAGGGGGGAAGAGGGGGGGGGGGGGTCCGAGAAAATGTCCAGGGAGGGAAGGATATAGCTTTATCAGAATTGACCCTGTCGTCCATCGTTGCCCTGGTTAATGGACTATTTTTCCGTATTAAGGGATGAAAAATGGCCGAGTGCCAAGATAACCTTGGATCCGTGAGCAGGAGCCAACCCTTATCGTTTGAGGGAGGTCGGGTGAGGGAGGGGATGCCTTTGCTGAGATAAGACATCCCCGTGGTCATTATCAAGACCAGACCCAACCTTATCCGAGCGTCTTTGTCCCAGAGAAGCTAATTACGGGGGATTCGGATATCGTTCCGCTTCCTTAAACGGGGTGGTATCATCATCCCCCTTGCCGACGCACCCTCCCCGATCTGAGAGCCTTATATCCACCCACGCAATGGGTCCCTGGTTAAATTCAAATATAACGACGTCCACGGCACCGAAATTCCCATTCCCTGTGCCGGTACCAAAAATCATCCCCTAAAAAAAATTAATTCGAAAATTCGTCACTCACCGAATAGTTTTGCCTGTCGAGCGATAAAAAAAAATCGTGATTAAGTAATATCAAAAAAAATTAATTTTCGTAATGGCTATCCAAAATCACGATGCACGTCACGCGGGCTGGTCCATTTACTTAAGTGATAGAGGACAGAGCCCAATTCGCGCAGTTTGTCAAGCAGTGGCTCGATCCCCAGGAACTGGGTATAATAGATCCGATAATGAGCCGTGACCGCCACATCCATCAATCCTTAGGGGGATGCGTCCAATTCCCAGGGATACAGAGCAAGAGATGCCGAGAGTTCACGAGGTTGTCCGTTTCATCCCCTATCCAAGAGCAGCCCCCATCCAAGGGATGTCTTTCGATACCCACCAGTAGAATGACACCAGGAAACAATTAGGCACTGATGACACGTCCCACCCCAATTGCCTTTCAACCATCCGCCGAAGTCCCCGAGTAAGGGATGAAGGGAGGAAAAGGGGTGGGGAGGGGGGAGGTTGGTTAGGAAGGGAAAAACTAATAATGCCAATTTTTATCCACTGTCGATTACTGATACACCCTTACGGACAGCAATCCCCTAAAATCACTTTCCGTCCAAAAAAAAAGACTCATCACAACCCCTAACTAAATATTTTTACTACCCCCTTCCGACCCTCTTCGATTTATCCATAAGTATTCTCGTTTCTCCACGACACGTCACTCCTACCTATAAATACTTATTACTTATACGTACAGGGCCGTTCAAATTAACGCTTTCGTATATGACTCACGGTACAGCTGTCAATCTATTAGCGTGACAATTTTGAATGAACCTGTACGTCGCTTATAATTTTATCGATAGACATAGCGCCACTCGAATCGTCCTTTAATATCGGTATTAGCCCAAATCCGTGTTATACCGGACAACAGGGAACCCTCGAAACGGACCACATGAATTGGAACGCGGAATATCCATGAAAATGACATTGAAAGGCGTAAAGTGTAGAATGGGGGAAATGGTTAACTGGGAATGGGTATCTGATAAGAGGGTGGGAAGAGGGTGGGAGGACGGATGGCTGTAGAGAGGTGAGAGCCCTCGAGTTAGCGGTTGGCGGAGTAGGGAGTGGTGATGCAGACAGTATAGGGGAGGAGGGGAGGGGCTGACTGCCGACAACAGTGGTGGCAACAGGGATTTTTTATCAAGCGCATTAAAAATTTCAAATGGATTAACAGAACGGAATAATAACCAATGGACGTTGCCTGTGGCAAAAACACTCGTGAAAATCTAGATAAAAGAGGTGGGACGAAGGAATGGGTATAGTACGAACAGACGTCAGCCTTTCCCCTAGATCCCGAAAGCCTCTTTCACTGCTGTACCGCGTGGATCGCGTATCTCTCCCTGGAGAGAGATAATAGTAAAGAAAATTATAAACCCGCGTATATTTTCTTACCGTTGAATTGGCAAGTGTTCCGCGTAAAAATAAATCCGTACGATTACGCGCTCTGTTGTTGTGTCTCTTGAAATTTTTTCGACTTTTGCGCAAGAACGATCGCAGGGTTCCTAAAGTTACTTTTTTTAATCTACGCGATACAGCCGTAAGATCGAAGTGTGATAAAGAATGAGAAAAACGGAAAGTTCTGCTGGGCTCGGGATGAAAATAATAAAGATAACAAGGGACGAGTACTTCGAAGCTAGTGAAAATTGGTGAAAGGGTCGTTTAAATGAAATTTGGAAAAGGGTACAGGGCGGCGATAGGGAGAGAGAGAGGGAAAAATTGGCTCGTCGGTAAAAGCAGCACAGCACGCGTACCTACAGCAGTCCTGCCAACGGCAGGTAATTTAATAATACTGGGCGTGCAGTGGTCCATTGAAATGCAAAGTGGAACGAAGGAAGGACACAATGGCAACCAATCCCGGCTGATCTATGGGATCGGATCCAATATGGCGTCGGAGGATGAGAGAATGAGAAAGGTCGTGGAAAGACGTAGGCGAGGAACTGAGGTTACGTTCCATATGGATAAACCATTTGAAGTCGAGCTGGATCGGCATTACAATACGAATGGTTCCTAAAGCTTCGTCCACGAGTAATCAATATAATCAATACGTTACCTTTACTTCCCGTAAGAATCGAGAGGAGCCCAACCTAACCCACGTGTACAGTCGTTAACCCTCTAGATCCTTCTAGAAGCTTCGACCTCGGTATACCCTACGTGTTTCCTTTTCCTAGTTACTTTTTTTCTTTCTACCTCCTTCAATCCTTTCCCATCCATTCCGAAGAGATAGGGACCCTAGACTGGCCCACACCCTTGCCATCTCTATCTCCAAGATGTCTCTGTAGTTAATACAAGCCAACCTAACCTTAATCACGTGTTCATTCCGTTCCCCTAGATATATCGGCGCGAACCTACCAGAACGTCATTTCGCATTCGAGTAAGCAACTACGACGTAATCGAGTACCGCAGTTGGTATTGGCCTAGTGACTTTTTTTTGTTCAGCTTGAATTCACCCAGGGAATCTCCGGATTATGTTCAGTAGCCAATGCATGGACGCTGTACGTGTTTCATAGAAAGGTTAACTGAGATTGATCCTCGCTCCTGGAATCTAGGGAATTTCGCTGACAACGGTTTAATAAGAATACACGAGACGCGTGGGGCGCGAGGGATTAATCCGTAGGTCAGATAAGGGACGAAGGCGGGCCGAGGCAGTGTACCAGAATGCTTGAATAACGACCGGTGTCATTTGACTCGGCGAAGTACATCGCTTCATTAACCCAATTAACGCGGAGGCTTAATGACACGCAGTTTTTTTTTCATCCATGAAACTAATGGCCGCCCGTGAAAGGAACTTGAAAGCCACCGATGTAAATGTGGATGCAGCGAACGTTATGAGATTTTCGTAAAAGACGAGGACAGGGGAACCCTTTGACACGGTCTCATTCCTAGGGAATTTTCTTTAGCGAATTTCAAGGACCCACGTTGCCTACCTATCTACGTTGTTGGTATATACACACATATATATAATTAACAATAGATAAAGGTACAATAACGATCGGCACGTCATGGAAATTACGTTGGCACGACTTTTCGTTAGCTCGAGTACCTATCTTCGAAGGGGCAGCACAGGTGTATGTATACGTATATAGACACACAAGGGTGACGATCCGACTCCGTATAGAGGACGAGGAGAACAAGGAGGACAAGGGTGGATGAGTCTCAACACTTGCTAAATATCCACCGGTGTTATCCCGTATGCATATAAATCAAGGACCCCGAAGCCCTCTGGCTAGAGTTAATTATGGCGGCTTTGACGGTCGCGAGGCGAGCCTTTTTGCGCCAATCTCAGTGTTACGTCAGGCGGGCTTTCCTCTGACTTTGCACGAACCGACCGAGCCCCACTTCCGGCCGTCGCAGTACCGGGACACGGCTCTTCCAGCGCCTCTGGCATGTAAATGTCCCTGGGGCCGTGGCCTTCGAAGATTCCCTAGAAATAACTAGGGAATTTATTTCAAGGCCTTTTTATTACCAGCCGTGCAAAGGACAGGCACTTTGAAATATGTAACAGGATAGCTTGTATCTGCGCGTAGAGTCGGGTAAGAATTTTAATTCCCTAGATAGTAAAGTGCAGGGAATGAAGGTAAGGTAGGAAAGGAACCAGATAGAAGGACAGAGTGAAAAATTCTCGATGTAAAATGGATTTAAATCCGCGACTTGAATATCGCCTCTCGGTTACTACGGACGAGGATAAAGCTCCTATTGACACTGAGGAAAATCCCTAGAAATTCGTAGGAATCTCCTAGGGGAAGCTTCAAGATCCAAGGGTCTTTGTGTTACTGGCAAATGTAGGCAGTCAAGAGTGTACGGCCTATACTCCCGGTTATGGTGCAGCTTAGAACTATTTAACGGTACTAAAGAGACGGGGGGTCGGTAGGTATAGGGCTAAGGGGGTTGGTTAGAATGGGGATGGCAGAGACACTGTTATCATTATTACTGGGCTATTATTATTATCGGCAGGCACCGCAGACGCTTTCGAGAGGTACGTGCTCAACCTATCGATAAACCACCCCCCCCCCCCGCCCTCAGTCCTGAAAGCTCGCCATCCCCATTCCCACCCTTCCTCTTACCCATCCTCAAACTCTGAACCCCCGATACTCTCTCAGTTTCTCTTTCTCTTTTACTCTCTCTCCCCCCCCCCTCCCTCTCTCTCTTGCTACGCTCCGATACAGCTAGTTCTCTCACATTTCTTTTTCTTTTTTTATCGGCAGTTTGTTCGCCTGACCGCGGTGCCCCAATCATCGTGAATCGGTGGTTGGCTCCCAATCCTCTTCCGACCATAGGAACGACACCAGCGCCACTCTGCGGTCTCATCACCAATTTCTAGTGATTCTGGTCGTAAAAAGTCCCTAGATCCCGTACACCTATACCGACCTACCTAGCTAACCTACAACGGCAACGCCGTCATCTACAGGGAGTACCAACTGCAGACGAACCGCGTCGATTGAAGTTGAATGTATTTACGAAAAAGCGGGAGAGAAACGTAACGGAGCTACTAATTGAATCGTTAATTAGTAAAGTTCGTAACGAACTGAGAGGAGACAGTGCGAGGAGGGTTGACGAGGCAGCATTAAAGGACGTAGACAAAGAAAGTTAAAAAAAAAGGGAAAGAAGAAAAAAAGTGAACCTTATAGGATTCCCTATTGAAAAATCCCCTTCAACGGCGATTCTCCGTGGTCTATATAGAGGGTGTCCTGAAAACTCCTCGAATTCCTATGAAGTAAAAGCACGGCAGACACGCCCTTGTATACGATAAAAGGAGTACTGATACAAAGGAAAGATATGAGAAACAGGGCGAGAAGAGGGTAAAGTAAAGAGGGGTTGTGCGTAGTAAATTGTGATACAAGGGTGTGAATAAATTCGCAGCGTTCCACCGCAACGAGTAGTCAGGATTAAAAGGAGAATCCTGCACGAGTACGCGGCGGGTCACCAGTTCAGAAATTGAACATTAAAAAAAAATATCCCTATTAAAATATTTTGGGTATGCAGCATACGAGTGGGTCCAATGAGAATTTCCAGCCGAAAAGGAAGAGGACGCAGCATCCGGTCGCAGTGATCCAGAGGTGTTAGGAATTTCGATAGCTGTACCCTTTGCTGAAAGCGAAATTTCCACGCGATCCCTCGCCGAGCTAAATGTTCTGAGGGAGATTTTGGGTACGGCTAAGAGCTTGGGTGTTACATTGTTCAGCTAGATCTATATATAGGGGGATGAAGCAGACGCCAGTTGCGAACTAGCCAGCCAGCACTTGGGAGAAACGTCAGTGTGAGAAGGGATGCTGCGGAGGGTGAAGTGGCGGACTTCCTGGAGATTTCCAGTGTATCGAGGAATTAACCGAAAGCGAGTCAGGAGTTTTAGCTGGAAGGTCGGTAAAGGTGGGACCAGCCAGATACGGGATTGCCGGCAATTTGTAGGGTTTTGATCTTCGACGGCAGCGCAGCAGACACAGGCGGCTGCCACGCGATACCGATAGGTTACGGGGGATGGCGAATGGACCAGGCGAATGGGGATGGTCAGAACGGTGGGAGAACCTTTGCCGGTAGGTTCCTCACGTAGCGGAACCATTTAGTACCGAAAGAGCGGAGAAGTTACGTGTTTCGGCAAAAATTGTCTCTAGGATCCAGCCGGGCCTTCTAGTAACATTCTTATGCACGGCTGAACGGCCGCACGAAATTCTCTTCCGATCCGCAGGACCTCCAGGCGATCTCCGGACACGTTCGTCATGAAATTGCCAATTTATAAACACCTCGCAGAGAGACGCTCTGGGAGCATCTGATTTCGCGATCTCACCAGAAAGAGAGTCTAGGGATTTTTTTGGGGGATTTTTCGAATTTCCTATACCGGCCGTGAGTGCGAGCGAGACAGACTCATAGCCGTACACCCGTAAGACAAGGACGGAACCAGCATACCCGAATAAAAGGATAAGCCCCACTGAACACCTTCGTAGATACGTTTGAGCGGGTCTGACGAGGGATTTTTCGAGTTTGCCATACCGTCAGTGAGTGGAAGGGAGACAGAGCAAAATGTACCCATGCGCGTAACAGAGAGACAGAGATAGGCAGTCCGTAAAATCGACACGGAAATGCACCTTTCGTACAGTTCGAGCAAGTCCGCTCAAACAGAGAAGGCCGGGGCCTCAAAATTATCAAGTTTCCTATACCGACCGCGAGTGCGAGAGAGACAGTCTTATGGGCGTTTACGCGCGTAAGAGTGAGAGGGATTTATAAATTTGCAAAAGTATAACTCACATATCCAAAAAGGGTTGTTATCGTGATCGATCGATACCTTATCAAAAGTGATAACACGTTATTTATATCATCGCCCCCCTTACCGTATGTACGCACCATTTATTTGCCAACAGCAAGAAGTGCTACGACGACGTTCTCAAGATTGATAACCCATTCCCGCCTCCAGGCGTGAAACCGGTACGCTGGGCTGTGATTTAGTGGCTGGGCCGATTGTTCCTACGCGTAACGGCCCTTCATGCGGCTTATTTCGTACGGGACCTGCGAGAGTTAAGGCTGGCTCAGTGGGATTTTCCCGTTTCCTTTTTACTTACTTGGCTACCCAATACGGGGATCTTCGGAGGGATATGGTTTTCATGCGGCGAATGAGAACCAGCCGGCGAATTCTCACCGTTCCCATCTCCCTCTGAACGCGCTGGTGTCTTACCCGCTCGCTCCTCGATCGTTTTATACATTTTCATCCTAGACACCTCCGAACCACCCCATCGGGCCCAATCCCTTGAACCTTTCCCTCTACGCCCTACATCCTCATTCCTGATACCCAGCTGGTTCGATTATTCCACTCGGATAACAAGATAGTCGAATTATGGTATTATATAGATACATATATATTTATTACGTGGAATAAGAGGACATCAGGAAGAGGGGGAGGGCACTTTAGATTAGACCACAGAGGGGGGGTTGTTGGGAGTAACCTGCCACTTATGGGAGGGGGGGTAGTCAAAGACAGTCACCGAGATCCTAAACAAATTCCTCTATCCATTCAGGTCGACAAAATATTTTCCTAGGGATTTTACTGTTTTACCTATATCCCTAGGGAAATAAAAAAAGGCGCTTCCACGTTGAATCTCGATTAATCGAATGTACGTGTAAGCTTCTACCATACGAGTTTTCGATTTTGTCTTTCTTTATTTCTCTCTCGCGTTGCCACGTTACGTTTTTTTTCATTCCTCAAATTCCTCTCATCTCGCCATCCCGCTCGTCGGTACCAACCCCCCGCCACTTTAAACCTCGAATAATTTTTCCTACAATCGCGAGACGGAAGTTCCCCATTAAGTCGGCGAGGTTGGATTTCTCGTTTAACGAGTGCCGAGTTGAAAGGATCGCGAGGAAGAGATTGTTATTAAAAGAGGGGTGGACCGAGGGAGAGGGGCTTGAAAAGGGCCGAAGACGCCGAATCGTAGGAGGTGTAGCCGGTGAGGAAAAGAAGAAGAAAAAAAAGAAAGAGAGAACAAAAATAAGTATTTGGCGTAAATAACGAGTGCGACTGGGTAACTGGCGATTCGGAGGGGGATGGAAGGAGGATGGTGCCACGGGGGGTGGCTTTGTGCGAAGTTGAAAATCGACACAATTATTTCTCGCTAACCCGCAGCAGTGTCCATATTAATGATAAAAAGAAAATGTGCGTACGCGTCACATTTTCGCCATGCTGTGACGAACGCTGGGGTATGAAAGGAGAAAAAAAAAGATAAACTTTTTCCATCGATATCTCGCCCCGGTCTCGAAACTCACCCCTTCCCATTGTAAACCGTTCAGGGGCTGCATTATGTCAGCCGTAAGGAAAAAGATTTTGGCAACTTTGTTTTTGGCTTAGAAAAAAAGAATTTTTTTTTCCACCCTCTCAACATTCGATTCGCGTATTCTTGGAAATCAAGAAAGATTTGTCATGAGTACGTGAAACGGATATAAGGGGGCTGGGTAAGGGGAGGTGCGTTCGACGGGCGAGACTCGCCACGGGGGTGAAATGGAAAGGCGCGATACGGGAGATCAGGAGAAAAATGTTACGGCGTTACGTGCTAACGGGTCCGAGGGGAAATCATATCGAAGGGGTGTGAAAGTGGGGCGAAGAGGACGGGAGGGACACAGTGAGACCGATAAAGTTATAACAGAAAAGTACAACAAAAAAGAGAACAAAAATTTTATACGGAATAACAAGAGCAATAAAAATTACACGGGACGACGTAAAAGTGCTGACTGTCTTTTGGTATGGGCTGGTTCGGGGCGAAAGGGGTGAGTTTTAGGGCGGTGAATGCGAATCGCCGTTGAAAACGGCGACGGGCAGTGCCGATCGTGGGCAAATAAAGAGCCACGAAATTGAAACTGGTCTGGCACAATTATTGGATCGAGACCGGAAGACCGTGGAAATACCAATAACCTGACCCTCACCCGTTAAACCGTTCGCCCTCCGATCCCCGGATTGCCAAAGAGAATTCTGGCATCCAGTTAGGATCGCGTGCTGGTGGTAATTAGCCGGTAGTACTGGTAAATTGGAAAAATTTTCAGGCGCACGCTGCGAGAGTTTTTGTGAATTTCTAGAGAAGTTTGGGGAATCGCGGGAGTGGGGGGAGGCTGCGATCAAAGGAAAAAGTTACTAGCTATAGACGTTTACCTGTGGACCCGGCGTAATGCCGCAAAGCCCTAACGGCAAATTCCTATGGAAGCCACGTGGCTATTGGCGAAGTGTCCTAGTAAATTTTGCTAATGAAAAGATTTGAATTCAGTAGTATTTTGAAATTTCGTTCAGGCTGCTAGGGACATTCTGGAGGTTGGCAATCGTGCTCGACGACGCAGAACGCGGAGCAGTGCGCCCTGAGGATAGGTTGATGCTAATTAGTGGTCGAAGGGCGAATTTACATACGTATTGCGGACTACCGAACGGCATTGTCGCCAATTCCTAGGGTAAAATATTATGCCAATTGACGTTTCCGGATGACAGGGATATCTGAGTCGCTGTATAAATGCATGGTGAATTGCCAAATCAAAAGTCAAAAATATCCATATCGAATGATCCTGAGAATGTTACGTATGGCATAAAAGTCCCTAGACACTTTTATGGAACCTCGCGCGGCAGTTAAACTCTTGTAATAACGGGATCCTAGTCGTTCACCACTTTTTCCCATCGACGGACAAAATGTCCAGGATATTCGGACGGTCGATGGGAAATAGGGGATGAACAAAGGGGGTAGCGAGAGAAAAAAAAAGAAATAAAACGGACGAAGAAAATCCCCGAAAATAGCATCCCTCGAGGACTTGACTTTTATTCCGCGAATTCGAATGTTTTTATGCCTAGAGAGGCCATTTCGCGTGGTCCTTCGAATTCCCATCCCCCGCCGCCCCTCCTCCCGAAGAGAAAAAGTTCTCCCCCCCAAGGAAGGAAGTCACCGAATAAGGGATGAAACTTTGGCCATATCGAGTCTCATGGTGCGGTAAGGGTTGCTCGTAAAGTGATTCATGAAAATTTGTCTCTGGGCTCCGCGTGTAAAATTGGCGGATGCATCTTTGAGTGGTTGGCGAAGGATTTTTTGGAGCGGTAGGGGGGAACGAGGGGGGCCGGAAGCGTTGTCGAGGAGTGAAATTAATAAGAGCACAAGGGATGGTCCAGGGGAGGTTTAACTGGGAGCACAACAATCCCGCCGAATGAAAGTGCCGATAAACGAGTAAAATATTTTACGCGAGTTCAGGGGTAGTTTTAACGTCCGCGTCAAAAGTGGGCGTACCGGCGTGACCTGGAATAGAGGGTAGTTTAAAGCGACAAGGGTTGCTCGCGTATATCGGTACGTGAGAACGTGTCAGCGTAAGTGGATATATTGAACGTACCGGGTGCGTGTCAATAGGTCAGAAGGTTACTGGTGAGGGTGGTTGGGTGGCTTTTGGCAGGGGGTAGTTGAAGGAAGAACTTAAGGGTAATAGGGTAGTCGCCAGGGGGTAGCCAATCTTTAATGTAACATTGGGGATGATGCCCAGGTTGGTAGCGACGGCTGACAGGGGTCGGTCCCCGGCCTGAAAGAGGATACCAGAGACGGGTTGGGATGTCGCATTTCAGTCACATCGAAGCCTCTTTTCTCATAATCCACGCTGGCCAACTCTCAGCGAGCAAAACAACCCTTGGAGAATGGAGCGGAATCCGCGATAAGGGTGGTTTCGGGAGGGAGTTCATATACACGTGTATACCATCGGGACCACCAGTACAAACCCCTTACTACTTTGCACTGGCTGACTTAGGGGTTGGAAAGAAACCGCCTCGCGGTCAGTTTGTCAGCGATTTTCCGGATTCTCATCCCCTATTCACCATACAGCAGTGCTAGCTAGCCACCCCCAGTCCAGCTGTAAAAATGGCCGGGCCCTATCGACTGGGGTTACCCTACCCCCCGCCATTATACCCTTCTCCCTCTCTCTCTCTCTCTTTCAACCCCCGTCTATGCGATTTCAACCCTTAGCCGAGTTACCGCGAATAAGAAGGTTCGTACACTAAAAAAAAAAGACGAAGGCGAGACGGAAAAGAAATAAAAGTAAACCTGCATCGTACAGCTATGGAAAATCGACCGTGAAAAACCACCCTTTGTATCATCCCTTAAAAATTCCCACCTATACGTATTTTTTCCTCCCCAACAATCCCCAAATCTTCTTCATCCCTCAAGACAAATCAAACCTTTGCTCCATTTCCACCATTGGTCCATTTCACGTCTACGATGAATGAATAAAGAAAAACTTTTTTTTATAAATCAATCCTACCCCAAATCAGCCCCTACGACCTACCCTTAAAAAATTACCACCCACAGAACCGATAAGCGTCTCGGACCCTGAAGACGAAGGGAGAGCCAGAAGTGACGTGTGCCGTACGCGTAATGCGCGAAAGGACGCGGATAATTAGAAGGAGTTTCCAAAGAAAACAAAGATGACTAGGATTAGGCTACGGCGCAAGGGGTGAATAGGCCAGGAGGATTCATCAGGCGGAAAGTAATACGCGGATCCTGCCGACTGTTTTTTTTTTCCGTCTCCCGCTCCTTTGTCCGTTTCCTCTATGCCGCGAGTACTCGACAAAGGAAGGCGCACTACCAGCCCCAGAGAGTCATCCACGTCCAGCCACGTCGTCCTGGATATTCAGAACCCGCGGAGGAGGCTGTTGGAGGACAACCACCCTGGGGTGTAACGACCCTTGTAATACGTTCCCGGAAACTACCCAATGAACTTTGGTAGTCGTGGCAAATAGTTAAAATTTTATTAGCTATATCACCACCGTACACGTTGACGCAATGCCCATGATATACAGCGCGACTCTACACAACGAATTGCTTAATATTAATTACAGTCACAGAAACAACATATAGTCCAATTAATGCACGGAAAATTCAAAACTGTAAAAGTCATCAGTGCTGCCGTTTATGTGGATTTACGATTGTTAATATATTTTAACACGACATTATCGCGTGACGTGCATCACGGTAATATACCATAGCGGATCTATAACACTGTGTACACCGGTAATATATTGTCGTCAGCATTCATCGACCTCGAGCCTAATAGCTAAGGGATGATATTCCACATAGATATTACATAGTAGACGTAGAGCCTGAAAGCGCTCTTACGGAGGGATACATGCAATATGCCTCCAGGAGCGAGGGGGGTTGTTTTAATACGGACAATTTGAATTCCGCCCCTTCGCTGTATGGCCAGGGTGGACTAAAAAAATAAATACACAAATTCACCAGCGCTCTCGTACCCTTTCTCGGGGTCGCTTGATAACCCGAGAGTCGCGGCAAGAGACGAAGAAGAAAAAAAATTCGAAATACCATCCCGTCACGGTGTAACTTCTAAGAGTGGGTCGGTGAGGGGGCTGCAGGGGGGTGGCTCTGATTTCCGGTGCTCGAGTGATTCTCGCTGGGGCGGCAAACCCGTGGAAAACGTTCTTCGGGCACGAAATGAACAACTGGGTTAATCTGAAATGTCAACCGTGAGTCTAGGGGAGTAAAAGGAGCAGGGGAGGGAATGGTTGGCTCCGTAGAAGGGTGTCTAGGGGGTTGAATAGCAGCTAGGCTACCAGGTATAGGGGATGGTACGAAGAAGGCACAGCCAAGCCAGGAGAGTGTACGTTAGCTAGAGATAAATAAAAAGGTAGTTGCCAAGAGACACGTAGTGCGGAAGGGGTTGAATCTCAGGAAAGGGATGAAGAAGTGGGAGTTGAGGGTGGGAGGGGTCGTAAGGGGGTTGGTGCCACGATTCGAAAGCCGCCTAAGTCATCGAAGAAGTTCGTAATTAGAAGTTTCAAATGAAGAAGGGGACGGAGGGGGGTCGATTCGTTTACAGTTTCGTATAGGGGTTGAAATTATGAGAAAAAACTGGAAAGGGGTGGTTTTTCGAAAATTAATTTCCGTCATGGACGATGGCGAAGGCAAGTTGAGCTTTCGAGTTTTGGACCGATGCAACCCCTACAGAATCCCTGAATGACCAGTGGGTTCCTAAGGGATGCTACCCCTACTAGCCGTTCCTTTATCTGGCTCCATACGTGTACAGTGTGTGTCTCCTGGAGCGCTTATTTCACTATAGATACCACACTGTACAGTGCGATATACCGGTGTACGCTGTACTATACTATAGTGTATTCTTTCTATATATGTATACTTTGCCCGTAGGCATATATACACATATACACACAAACACGGCCTGCTTTCGCAAACTCGTTAACTCTATCGATACACTCCGCAAGCCAGGACAACCTTGTTGTTGTGCCGTTGCCGTTGTTGTTGTTGGCTGCTGTTGCTCCTGGTACAGCGTCGCGCGAATAGACAACGGGATTCCATGGCTATCCCTCACTCGTGTTCCTTATATAACCTCTTTAGCTCTCTATGTATCTCGTTACTCTCGCTGTTACTACGCGCAGATTGTCTCTGTCCTCATTTTCAACAACTGACTACAACGAAACCCCCTGTTATACGTCATCGCGGAGCCATATTGTCAAAGCCCTCCCTTCGGACCACCCCTTAGGAGACAGAGATACCTTACCGGCAGTTGAACAGCTCGTTTAACTATTTTCTTGTTTTTCCCTTTTTTTTTCCATTAACCACCTTTGCGAGTAAATACTATTTAAATGCTATGAACTAGAACCGGGGGTAGGCGTGGGTAGATTTTTGTTAACGTTAAATCCCACCGGACGTCCCAAGTTATCCGAAGTCGCCTGTTACGTAAATCCTAGGAGAAGAGGGGTAACGAGGTAGGGGTGGACGAAGAAAAAAAAAAGAAAAGAAAAAGAAAAGGCGACCACACAGAGCAGCGTTTGCAGTTACTCTAGGCTTTTTATCGAGTCCTTGCCAAACGATCCGAGCCTTGCCAGAGTCTTGGATGAATTTTTCATTCGTCCAAGATAATAAGGGTGAAGAAGGGGCCTGTAGCCGTGACTCGTGTTAGTTTTGCTTTAAAAATAAGAGAAAAAGAAAATACTCGGAGAATTAAACGCACGCTCAGTGGTCGTCCAAGGGTACGTCGAGCGTTAGTAATGCCACTGGCGCGAGTACGTAGCCAGGACTATGGTTAATTATATCTAGGAAATAACGCAAGGGTAGTTTGGGCGGTGGTAACGCTAGGGGGATGGTAGCAGAGGGATGAAAGGGTAAAGTGGCGGTATTCGAAGTTCTCTCGTGAAAAGTGGCGCGAGGCGAAGCTAATGGCGACCGAGTGAGGGGAGGAAGTGGGTGGGTGGTCGTGGGTGGTAAAAAAAGGGGGGAGGAGGGGAGAATCGTAACAGAGGGAGTTGGTTTGGTAGGAACAGAGCGGGGGTCGGTGTGGGCGAACGCGTGGGGGGGTAGTCGGTGGTAGCACGCGGCTTAAAAGCTGCCGGACTATTTTCAACCGCGCAAGCTTCTCGTACTGGAGTGCCGAACTACCCCATGGAGGCTCGCCTAACCGCCACCCCAGCCATCCCTATCAACCCCCCCTCCCCCCCCCCAACGCGCATTTCAGCCAGTTCACGGAATTCCCCGAGTATATCCAACCCTGCAGCCCCATTCCCCAATCTCGTATGTACCCCATTTTCACAAAGCCCCTAACCGAGGCGCCCTCGGGGCCCGCACATAGTTTTACAAATATTCCGACGGCCCTGTCTCGCCGCCCCACTATCGTCCGTCCCTGATAGCAGATCCGCTTCGACCTCCCCCCCCCCCCCCCACGACACGACCGAGAGGACTATCTACCCTCATCCAGCGATGGGCGTCGGATTAAAATTACCGCGCTTAAAGCTATGAGATTACTTCGATTAAACTTCACTGAGTCCTTCCGCACCACCACCTACCCCCTAACCTCGCACGACCTTTAAAGCCAAACGCCACGATTCCGGCTGCCGAGACCGTACGATTAAAATTACGCATTTTATTATCGCCACCGGCAATGCCATTCCGGGCAGCGTGGATTACGTAACTCGCCCTTAAATAAAGCCACCCCTAACCTACGAAATTTTCGCAGAACCATATAGACACTGCAGCCCGGTGAAAAGTAGAGCGTGACGCTCGTATACATTTTCACGGTGTCACCTCTCGACCCAGTGACGACCCCTCACGGGGTGACGCGCCCAGACCCAGCGACCAGGTAACATAATAAGTAAATAGAAATAGTTGCATCTGCCGCCTAAACGAGTTGGGTACAGTGGAAACAGTGAACACGGATGCTGTATTATTTTTATTACACCCCTAATTGCAAACCCTTTATCCACCGCCGCCCCTTCCCAACCCCCGTCGGCACACCCATCCCCCCACTCAAATACTAAAATCAGCTCACACAGCCCCCCCCCCCCCAAAAAAAATGTTCTCGATTCATTACCAATTAGCACGATGGAACAATCGAGCCCCGTTGGAAATCGAACCGGCACGGTTATTCGGTAAAGCAACGACGAATTGAGCCAATTGCACAATTAATAGTACTAACGATCAGCGATAGGCTCGAGTGACGTAGAGAGGGATTGGTTGTGGGTGTACGGGCTGGGGAGAGGGACAAGGCACGTACACAACGCGTTCACACGAAAACACCTTTAGACCTTGGCGTTTTCCACGCTGGTCTCCTTTCACGGGGTCTTAGCCTCCCATTGGATCAGGATTAGACTCTCTGTAGGTCAGATTGGCCTGGAACGGATCACGTTGGGTTAGGTACAAAGTGGAGAACGACGGAGGAGAAACGGGCTCTAAGAGGAAAGGTTTGCCACGTCCGATACAATTAAACGTTTCCTAGGCAATGCACGTCTTGGTTTATAGGACGCCCGGGGACGCCGGGCGTCGACGAGCTTGCCAAAGAAGAGACAGGGTGGTAAAAAGACATCGAGTCTTGGGAGTTTGGCGAGGATCCTGGAGAAGGAGTATAGTGAGCAACGGTACTGGGAGTGGGGGCCCGGTTGTCTCCTAGTAACGTTCAAAGGGGGTTCTATTGATAAAGGCAGGAAGGTTGGCACTGCTATTGAATTAAGCTATTCGTACTCCGTTGGCAACTTCAGTCTCCTTGCCGAGATGAACTTCAGGATAGAGGACCTGTCCGAGGGGTGAGTTCACGGTGCTGCCAAGGGGTTGCGGATGATGGTCGGAACTTGGTGAATGTTACGACTGCCAGTACTCTGTGTAAAGAGGGTGGTATCCCCTCTCCCCCGTTACTTACAGACCCGTCATTTTATTTTTGAGTTTCCTACCGGCAACCCCCGTCGTCCCCTTTTCGCGTCCTTTCCAGACGAAAAACGATTTTCGTGTCTTCCGGTAACAAAGGAGGACGCTGAACGATCAATTACCAGTCAAAGTTTAGGTAATTATCCAGCAATTGTTTGGCCGACGTGGCAAGCAGTGGTGGAGGCGGGGGGTTAAAAGTGAAAATGGAGATGGGGCGAAATAGGGGATGAAATCAGGGAGGAGATGGAGTAAGAGCGTAGATTAAAAAAAACGCTGTACGGATATGTCAAAGTCGAAGGAAAAATTAACGTCCTGTATGCGTTCGCCGTTCCTGAGACATCGCGTCGAGTACCTGCACGACTAATTAATTAATTAGTACACGACAGTGTTGATGTTTGCCGAGTTGGACGCTCGGGATTACTAATTAAACGGCTGATGGCGAATGTCAAAAAGGGAATACGGAGACCCGAGAGAGTCGAAGGAGGTGAAATTATGGAGAGAAAAGAAAAGGAATAAATTGAAGCAAAAGAAAAAAGGCGGAAATAAAGAGAAAAAGGTAAACGTCCCGGGAGAGATCTCGAGCGCGCGGGGAATCCCCGACATTCAAACGAGATATCGAGAAAGGTTCCTTCCAGCACTGTGCTTGTTAATTAGTAGCAATTATTAATTGAATGAAGATAGAGTCAAGCTCTCCCATCTGACCCAGGTCGAACGTTGACACCATATAATGTATAGACTCCATAGACTCCGTAGACACTAGTGTACTAAGCTCTGCACTCTACCTGTATCTATCACTTTTATTTCTACGCCAAATCACAGGATAACGGTATATCCTCCCTGAAAGTAACTGAATTTATTTCTGACAATCTCATTCGTCGCTGACAACAGTCGATCTCCGATTCGACTGGCACGAGACAATAGCTGCTACGGTACAGTATGGGAGGCTGCGGGGTGGCGGGGGATGAATTTATTCGAGGGCGAACAGTAGCCCGAACGACACAAGATCATCTTGCATTAGAAGAGATGAACATCCGAGAAGAAGGATCCTCCGAGTAAAGCCCCCGTGGACTGCGGCCATAGAGAACCGGAAGTACCTGTCACACGTGTTCTTCCCGACAAGGCGATGCAATAAGAAAAAAGAGGCTTCGGAGAACAGAGAAAAAGAGAAACGAAAAAAAAAAGCGGAGAAACAATATTGGGAGAAAGAAAGCGCGACGAGGGGACGGGGAAGTGGGTGGAAGAAGCGAAAAAGAAAAATTATAAAAAAAATTGCCACGACAGTCAGGGAGACCAGAAAAAGCCATAAAGTTGCACAATGAAGAAAAGTGTCCTCATGGCGGAGCGAAACGGAAGTCCGAAGGAAAGAACGAAACGGATTGAAAAGGGAGAAGAAAAAAAGTAGAAGAAAAAAGAATACAAGCAAGTGTATATGCAAAAGAAAAATTTCGGGGTGGTAAGGGGCGAGAGGGGGCGGGGATGCGAAGCAAGAAGTCACTGCAGGGATGGAACAATTGAAGGAAAGGTCAAACGTGTCCTGGCGAGAGGTAAGAATCGTTGAGCAATTACAATGGGTGGGTGAATTGATGTAAGAGGAAGTCCAGAACCCTGAAAACCATGGAGAAGATGCAGCGAAGAGGAGACGGCCACCACCACCACCACCACCACCCCCCCCCCCCCACGGGTGGAGGAGAAGAGAAAGCAGAGTAAAAAGAAATGCAAGAGAGAATAAAAATAGGGAGTGTGTCTAAGAGTACGCGAGTAAATGGTAAGAGGAGGAGGAGGAGGTGGTGCTATTAAAGGCAGCCGTCACAGGGAGGTGCACGGGTATCCAGGCAGCCGCGACCTTTGAACCCTCAAGAAAAACGGAAAGAGAGAGCACTGTCGTATAAGAAGAAACTGGGTAGACTTTTACTTACAGGGAGGTGGTACGCTCGCACTCAGAATCATCCCCCGAAGCACCCATACTCAAAGAGCCCACGTACGACCACCCTTAACCCCTAAGAGCTGGGGACCACCTCCCTAACCCCCGAAGGCATTCTGTGACCCCAAGGCATTTAGTCATCGAAATCGACCTGTATCATTCCTCCAAGGCCCTTTGTCGAGGATCTCGTGAAACTGGTAACAAACGGTCTTGGTATACGACTTACCCCTGGTGACACACTCCTATATACGGGCTGTCACTTGAGAATTTGCCCCAATACGCCTCTTGTCTGCCTATAGCCACGTGTTTATCTGCTCGTCCGACCGCACTATCAATTTGTCTAATAGGTTATCTCAATCTCGTTGGTTTTACGCTGTTACGACGAATTTACTGTACAAATATGTAGGTGGACTGAATAAACTTACTGCATATACGGCTGGCATTATTCAAATGGATCGTTCGAGTTTGACAGCTGTCATAACGTTAGGGAACAGTCGAGGAAAAA
The DNA here is from genome assembly GCA_030142595.1 of Trachelus iudaicus. Classification (NCBI taxonomy): domain Eukaryota; kingdom Metazoa; phylum Arthropoda; class Insecta; order Hymenoptera; family Cephidae; genus Trachelus; species Trachelus iudaicus. The sequence goes on along the minus strand of JARQTH010000297.1, from coordinate 2,346,171 downwards.
CTTTTGCAATCACACCTCCGCAGTCTCTATCTCGCGCGACGCCGGGTTATATACACCGTGTCCTGGATGTATATCTTGTGAAATATTTTTAAATCAAAAAGTCCGCCATTAACGATTGACACGGGAACACTTCAATGGAGTATCCGTGCAGCTATGCATAAAATGCATACGTCAATTTAAATATTCTTTAGCATACAGAGTGCTACTGTATATACAGTATGGAGTGTGTCCTGAATAATTTGACTACGTTAAAAAGTATGAATGGCCTGGAGAAGGAGGAAGAGTGCGAAGAGCGTAAATACAAAAATATCTGCACACCCCGTGTATCGCCTTTCTATTCATCCACCCTTCGCTTATATCGCTGGCGCATGTACTGTGCCTGTTTAACCTGGGATTACATTTCGTGGCCGGTTTCAGGATATTTTCTTTTTCCGCTCTCTTATCCGGCCAGGATTATTTCACGAGATCCTGTACACCCGTTATATTCAATTTTATTTCCATATCCTTTTCGACCCACTTAGCCAACCTATATATATGCAATAACCGAACCCCTCCGTTTATTATTTTAACATAGCCCTGAAAACAAGCACTGCTACCCCCACGTATGTAACCTACCGATTATAATTTTTTAATGTTTTTAATAAAACAGCCTGTGCTGCTAAGACCTGCAAAAAAAATCAGTGAATTGATCGATCGATCGGCCGATCGACAATGAACAGCTCCAGCGCACAATAGCAGCATTGCAAACTCAATAAAGAATCAAATCAATGAAGAACGAATACGCGTACACGCGTAAGAAAGTGAACAGCGACACTGTGAACGAAGCTTAATGTCAAAACTAAATTCCAAAATACTCGAAAATAAGTAATTTAAAAGTCACACGGTAAAAGAGCACTCAAGTTGGCCCCTGTTTTTAATAAGCCAACACACTATTCGGGTGCCAACCGAGTGTCCCATACAAACAACTTTTACCCCGAGTCAAAAAGGCCCCTCGTTCTCATCACCGACCACGTTAGAAAGGGGCCAAGTGGTTGGCTATCAATTCAAAAGTAATAGTCCCACCGACACTAGGGCATTATTTATCCTCGAAACAGGTGATTCTATTTTATATTATATTTTATATACATATATACATACACATCGCACACAATAGCATTCTTGACTACATCCAAACGAGCAGCCGTAATATGCTCATCAATCTCTTTACTCGCCGGTGTATTTTTACGTCGGTACGATTGCAGCGATTAGAACGGAGGCTCGACTGTTTAATGATACGTACTCGGGCACTGGTACTGTCTCTGCATGTACCTACTAGTCCCAGATTATTAACGCTCGCAATGCGATCATCAATCTCTTTCCAGAAGGCACTGTCTTGCCCCGATGGTCCAGGCTGATACGTGACTCTCCTAATAAACTCCAGTTCGACGAAACTCTCCTCCCTCTCGATCCCTCTCGCGGTATCTCCCATGCTCTTAGCTCTCTCGCACCCACCATTGCTCTCATTCCTATTCCACGTACCACCGACCCACCTGCGAAGGGTCCGCGCCATCATGAAAGATTATACAGTAACAAAATTCGGTAGGCAGAACTAAATAGAGAAGAAGCGGCTTAATTCTTACGAATAATTTGGCCTCTCTTATACAGTGCACAGGGCCCAGTATTAATCGCGTCCAGGTAGCCACAAAGCTTCCTAAACAGGGGGTCGTCTACTTTTGACTGTAAACTTGCCAAAGTAATTGCGACCGCAGCTTAATTATACGTACTTAAAGAGACCAGTCGGCATAATGGTTAGTAGGCAGATACGTATATACCTGTGGGTCTGTAATGTATGTATATAAAAGAGACTATATATGTATACCCTAAGGACCAAACCAGTAGCGGAAGGATGAATCGGTTAACCGGAAATTAACATTGAAAATCTATTCATCGTATTCATGATATTCATTTCTGCTAAGCGGCACGTATGCTAGTCTATATATGTGTATATATATATATTATGTACGTCACATATAATATTTAGCTGACCTATGTAAGTACAAAATTATATCTAACCGCCGTAAGCATCCATAGCCCACATGTATTAAACTATCCTGTTCAGTACATAAACATCCGCATATACAGGTACATAAACGGGTATATAAATAATGTCATGTATAAAAGTCCTTTTAAGTACACGTGAAAGCGTCCCGACGCTCAAGCTCAAAGTATCCAGACGTAAATGGGCCGTAGTAGTACACGCCGGTGTTTGGTCAGACTTGAAATAACGCTGCGAACAGTATGGATACACTACAGAATCGATCTTCCCGTTACGTTAGGTGTACGTAGGCACTTCCCTCTTTCAAATCCTGACCAACACAAGTCCCTTGGCCTCGCACTTTTCCCACGAGCTAACACACTTTACATAAATTACTAAAGGCTCCTGCAGGATACGGCAGTCTCGGCTTGATAGGGATTTACTTATAAATCGGATACTACCGTCCTAGCAGGCTCCTCTGCTCTATGCCTCCTGAAGGCTGCTCGGGAATTAAGGGAGGATCTAGGTGATGTTATTTAGAAAATTGGAAAACGCTGCTCGTGACACGTGTCATAAATTATTCCATAGGTAGCACGTCGACTTTCATCGAATAATCTACCGGTTTGTGAGGATGATGATGCTGAGAAAATATTTTTTAATAATTCCTAGATTGGATTACGCTGCTTTTGCGACGTAGAAACAAATCCTTTTTTTTCTATTCTTTGTCTACCTGTGACAGCTATCATTGTTACCGGGCGTTTCAGAAACGATTAATTATTCCTGTTTAACGGGCCAATCAATCCTGCGACCGCGTCGGGCAGTGATAGCCGGGTATCACGGTGTGGCAAACGATAGTGATCATTAATCGAGTAATGATAAAATCAATCGTTCGGTAAAGACAGTCGAAAATTATCATGAGTATCGATCGTTCGATTGTCTCTCCGTACGAGCATCGTTCCTGGCACGGAAATCCGAGGGAAGTCAAAAATCAGGTGGATCGTTTACTGAACAATTCAAACGATCATAGGCCAAACCAATGATTTCGTTAGGCTGTCCGCAATTTCGGGATCATTTGCCTTTCGGCCTACCTTCCAAATTGACTGACTGAACGCACGGTATCATCCGGAATAATTTGTAGTAGGCATTAAGGGAGACACACAGTGTGCTATTGACAGTCGATCAATGGCGTTCTACGTCACTCCAACAGAATCCTTTCAGTGTCCAATGTACCATAGGGATTTTTCGAATCCTCTAAAAGATTCTCTGGGTAAGATCAATTCTTTTTTTTTTTACCTCGCTCCACCTTCCCGGGTGTTTCAGGTAAAGGAAAAAGGGAACGACCGGAAATCTCCAGAGTAGCTCAACCGGAAATGGCCTTTTACTCTTAAAGAGAGTAGGAGCCCCCCTGTAGGCACTTGGATGTCTGAACGGGAACGGTACGTATCTACTTGCACGTTAACGACAATCTAACATTACGACTGTGTATCCTTGGGATCGTAGAAACGTTTCGAGCGAGATAGACGTGATCCGCTCTTGATGGATTTCCTGTGTAGCCAATTTTCGACAGCTCCTACGGATTATAAGGTTGGTTTAGTGATTTTGAACTTGGAACAGTCGACGGCTGTAGTAATAAAAATTTTTATCAGGGAGCAACGCGAGAGAGCGGCTTGTCACTTTTTAAGTAGAGCAAGTAAATAAACGGTGTACACTATAGGGTGTCCATTGACAACAGTCCTGGTGAGTAATCAAGAACACGCGGAGCGTACTCAAGTGCTCCGGATATAGTGGGAGCACAGTGCTAGAATACTAGTACTCATTTTGGTCCCTTAGTCCCTTCATGCTCTCACGGTTCCACCACAAGTTCGGTAAGAGCCAAGTGCTGCGGCGTAATAATCTCGTCTGTTTCCGCGACTCACGGTCGTGCCAGCGACAGGCTAACGTAGAATGAAAATATCAGTTTAGTATCGATACCATCAAATTATATATACAATAGCTCTTGAAGATAGGTATAATGCTCAGGTGTATACGTATAATATACCTATGGACGTACCAGCGACTATTGATGATCGCACCTTTATTTTCTCTATAAAATAAAAGTATAAAAATGATAAAAGTTGCAGTAACAGGTAGATGTCGCATGTGAAAGGATAAAGTGCATATCTATGTGTAATTTAAGTAGACATGCGGTTAAACTTGTTTACAGTGGATATCATAGTAGGCAATAAAGTGAGGTTATGGCGCAGGCAGACAGAAACAAGTTTAAAGTCGTCGCCAGTGATGATATTAAAGTACCAGTTGGAAAATGTATGGTATGGAGCGAAAGGCGAAAGTTTAAAAAGTAGAGAGTAATTTGAACTCACGTTACGTTGCCGGCGGGTGGGCACATTGCCCGCGGGCGTCGATGAAGAGCAATAAGGGAGGACGAGCTACCGAACCCCGGGCGTCCTTAGTGTCCTGCAGGTGATCGCAAAGGATACTCGTAGTTCCCATAGAAGCGTCGCGAGGACGAGGATGTCGTGTTGCTCGTAGGGGCCCATGGCCGCCAGCGTCATCCCCGTAGGGTAAGCTCAGGCCAGGAGTGAGTGTATGATGATGGCTTAAGAATAAGTTCAACGAACACTTGTATACCCTGAGAGGAAGTACGACGTCGTCGAGTATTAACCTGGTGACGAAGAAGGTATCGATACAACTTTCAGAAGTTATTATTGAGGAAGCACCAAATAGAAAGCAGGATGCAAAACATCACGTACGATGATCGTCTTGGATATAAAAAACCGTAGCACTTTGAAGTCTTCCACCCTGAACCACGTACACGAGTTCTTGAGCAGCTTAGACACACCACGTCTTAAGACGCTACCAGTAGAGGATCCTGGGTGGGCCAAGGGACGGTCGTCGCGATCCTCGAAGAAGCCCACACTCTTTTTTATTCTTATCCTCGTAGCTCGTCCCGCTACCCCTACGGCCGAGCTTCCTCGGGCACGTCCACGGCGCGTCCATCCTCCCGGCACGAGGTTAAAATTCACCTGGTGAGGGGCTCGTTACCGGGAATCGAGCAGCTTCTTCAGATTCACCAGGTGTCGGTCCACCTGCTGTACACTTCTAATCCACAATACGATTGGATCATCCACCGCGATGACGATCCTCCGGTCGTACTTCCTGAAGCCATCCACAGGAGTCGCGATCACGACGACGGCACACGGCGAAAAGATCACTTTAGCACGCTTTAACCTCCCTAGCTAAGGGATGGGTTCACTGGGTTCACCCTGGTGCTGCCTCTGCTCGTGACGGCGGTGATGGCGCTGGTGGGGGGTAGAACGGCTGGGTAGATGGGTCTGTGGGATGGAGTGGGATAGTCTCGGCTGCGAAGGTGAACGTGTACGAGTTAGTAGAGCTTGCGATATGGATGACGTGCTGTGCTGTAACGTAGACTCAGAGACTGATACTGCCTCCTCTCTTCTTACTCTCTCCCTCCCTCTCTCTCTCTCTCTCTCTCTCTCTCTCTCTCTCTCTCTCTCAAGTACGCTTAGCGGGAGAGATGAAAAAGGAACGGCTGGATGGAACAGAGAGACAGAGAAAGAAACTACACAACAAAGAAATGAGCATATCGAAAACAACGTATACAACCTGGAGAGAATAAATAGGAACTTCGAGACTGAGGATTTAATACATGGGAGTCGTCGATCTACAGGAGTCACAGCAGCCTCATTCAATCACCTCACCAGGTCCTCGATGAAGGCCAAGCTTCTCTTGCCTAATAGTATTTCCCTTTAACTTTACACTCTCCTTTCGATGCTTTAAACCCCGACACTCGCGAACCTTTTAAATCTTCCAGTATCATGCAATTCTCTTCGATGCCTGAAGATGACCGACTCAATCCGTATCGCGAAGAAGGTGCACGAGGACACAGTCTCAACAGTATACCCGGCTTGATAGCGTTATGGTATCTATCGGTTTAAAAACGTGTATCTCATAATAATCCAAATCAACAGTATGTAATCTCATTCAAGGTTCAAGGACTGGCCACACTCCCGGTATCATTCTCGACGTGTTACGCCATCGTCCAGATCGCACAAACAGTCCGGCAAACTACCCTCCTTAGTACTGAAGCTCCCCGTTACTCAGGGGCTCGTCGTGCAGCTACCCCGTCGCGTCGCGTACGTAGTCGCCAGCCCCGTCGCTGTCGCACAGTCACCCTGCGCCCCGGGAGCCAATACCAAACCATGTGGAAGCCCCGACGCGAGACGTCGCCGGCAGGGCACGAGCATCGTCGAAGTTACCCGAAGCGAACCGCCCGGTATTCTATATATTGCACAAGCCCGTAGCAGCGCTTACATGTACGAGCATCTACCGCCCGAATGAACCGAAGACACCCGACTGCAGCCGATTCCATTCCTATAAGCTGGACATGTGCTGAAACCCCGCTATACGAAACCTCACGATCTTAACCGACGATCCACGAAGCTTCACGACTCTTTACCCCCACCACTAGGACGGCGCACCCACTCCCGACAAACCCCAGTCGATACCGACACTCGCGGTGCGAGGTTGAGTCGTCAGGGGGTGCTGAACGCGTACACCTAGACGTGCCAGCTACCTTGCTCTTGCTACATTGCTTACCTAGTGATTGTATCTCTTTGATGCTGAAACCAGACAATGCTGTATCTGCTTACAGTGCACTTGGTCCAAAAGAAAATTGGAATATGGATGATTACAAACAGGAAATCCCTGCGGAAGGATGATTGCTTTTCTCAGTACGAATTCTGTAAGTAAATTACATTTGGATTATAATGGATTAGCGATGTTACATCCCTTAATTTATTTTGGGATATAACTTGGGGACTGGTATCGAATAACCCTGAAAAAAGTACCTTCCTCAGGAAGAAACTCATTTCGTGGGGAATAACATCTAAGTCGAATTGGACTTCTAACTGTCAGTTCGCTGGACTGTTCTGCCTCACCCCGGACCGGCGCTCCCTACGGAAGAGAAGCGTCTTGCATTAACGTCACCAGGAGGTCAGAAACTCCAAAAGGATGATGTCGGTGACAGACGGTTTTGTCGGGAGAGCCTAGGGAACCTAGGGAAACAGGTTTCCACGCGGAAATCATCCTAAGGGTACGAACTGTGTGTCATCGTGAATAGATGATTCTCTTAGAGCCAAAATGAACGCCGTCGAATAACCGAATATATTTATTTGTTCGATATCTATAATAACAATTTTATATAAATAATTCATTTATCGATCACTCCCAAATCAGATCTTGATTTCTCAACCCTGATCTCGCTGCAGAGGGTCGGAGATGGGTGGTCGCTGAATATAAGGATAAGGATGGGCGAGGCAGGACCGGGCTAAAGGCGTGTTTACATGTACAGGAGGCGGCGACTCGAATGCAATAATTTATGGGGCGCAAACTCTCATTTAAACTCCAGAACCTTCCTGGCTGTTATATACATATAGTTAGTGTTCTAGGTAACCCGCAGCTTTTGAACCACCCTGTCACCCATAGCCCTCTCTTCGCCCTCGGTAACCTTATCCCCAGGACCATCCTCACGGCAGCCAACTTGCGAATGCCAACTATTTAGGGCAATCTACAACGAACTATAATAGGATTTCGGCTTATCTTATGTTAGGCGAGATACGAGTTTTCAGTGGATGCTTGCCTCTCTCGAGGGGTGGCGACCTGGCAGCGCTTCCTGCTGCGCTAGGGGGTGAAAGAGCGCCAGACTACGATGGAAGGTTGCCTCGATGCGTGACATCACATTAATTATCCACCTTATCCCAACTACCACCCTGTCCTGGGCATCCCCTTTTGACGCGCTCCAATGGTTCTCTTCTATTTCAGCTAGAATGCTATATACATTATAGATATTACAATTAACATTTTACTTCCAGTTCACTGATATCATCTCTGGTAATCTGTAACACAATCCTTATGAGTAATTATAACAGATCTTGATTTTTAGGTTATACCTATGGATGATCAGATATCTTTTTAGCTATTAACGACATACGCACTGTCTGAAGTTAGCCCGTCCATTTGATTTCTATGATAGAGCCACCTTCAGGTGGTACGCTTGTACTGAAAAACCCTATACACAGATACTCTATGAGAATATGAACCTTTCTGGATACCGGATGTTTCCAATCTGCCGGATGTTATAACAGGCGCGAGCCTTCCACTAGGGGAGGACTTCCGGTTAGCCTCCAGGATTTCTATGAAGGATTGCCTACAACGTGTACTGTGATTGATGAAGCCAAACAGTTTGACTTTGTGCAAGAAATAAGGAACTCAAGACGATACAGAGTGACAAAGGACACCTTGTAATTTTTCGCCGAATGGACACGATGGGAGATCGAATCTTTCTGGTAATTTTCGCTTTTTTTAAGATAATTAATTTTTTTCTTTCAAACCTCTATTTTTTATGATTCTTTCTTCATTTCATCAGTATCCCTTTTTCTTCCAGACCCGTCGCATTTTCATACTCGATGCTCTCCCCATTTGCACGATGCATATTTATTATATGGAAAATTTAGCCAGACCGATTTTTACTACTATCCAGAAATTCTATCTCACACTCGCCGAGCGCTTCCGCAGGTGTGAACGTACAGACCGCTTAATTTACGCCGGTAAAATTTCCTACCAGTCAACACTTAAGGATGAAACCTCCAGCGCATTTGGATCCCACGGTTGACAGCACAGAATCATTTACCAGCATCCTTTATACTCTAAGCCGGTTTGCATCAGTAATACTGGTCCATGAGTGGGGTACCGTAAGACTCTATCTTTACCTGCTATTTTCAATTTCCTAAAAATAATAATTTATTTTCCTAAAAATAATCACCGCACAACGTTTGCTCTTTCTGTATCCGCGTGCTTCTGATACGACGAATAAATTCATGAAAAACATTCCGCTGGCTGCGGAGAATGAAAAATCCTTCAGCAATGCAATAAAGTTCACTATAATCGGATATATCATTCAATGTATTATTTTAAATGGGAAATAATAAAACACGTCCATCCTAATCGGTAGCCGGAGCCAAAATGATAGCTGAGCGTTTCAGTATATACGGAGAGAAAGCAAATGCAGCCGGCGCTCGCGCAGTAGCGTATTGATCTTGACTAATGTAATGAGCGCGCAGCCTCGCGGCTGGGCAGTGGTCCACCGACATCCAACAAGAGCAGAGTGTTTTCTTGACTGGAAAATAATCAGGAGACACAGCACCTCTCTCTTTTTTTTTACCATCTGTCAAAGTGTCAATTAAGTTACAATAATATGCATTTGGGAGAGAGTCTGAAAACCTGACTGAAAACTGCCATCAGCAGTATCACATACCGATATGAAACTGCTTGGTGAATGACTGATAATGACACCTTTAAGGAAGACTCATCCCTCGAAAGGTCACCTTAAAAATTGTTGACGTAACTCACCTGTAAGTACAATTAATAATTGTGAAATTCAGAAAATATGCATTGATATATTTAAACAATAAAATTTTACCTAACAACCAAAGGCATTCTTGTCCACTACCACTTTCAAATCTATCCGTCACTGCAGTATTGGGAAACCGGAAATAATTGACCGGAAGTGCATAGGTCGTTGAACTGTAGCAACGGCACTACAGGTTTATTAGATAATAGGAAATCTCTAAAATCAATAGGGATTCAATATATATTTAACGTGCATATTGAATGGAAATACGTAAACCCTTGTACAAATAGACATAAGATTATCCTAAGCTCAATATTCAACAGGTAAGTATTAACACCATTAAAAAATTGACCTTTGTTTTCCTTCCTTTTACCTTTCCATCGCTGTGCTAAATTTTATGTCCAATTGTTATTCGGCTCATTATCTTGAAAAGTCTCTCTTTGATTAGTCCTTATAAAGCCGCATGATCTCTCAAGGTAACGATCAATAAAAGTATCGGCTATAGATACCGCGCAGAAGGAGGTACGGTTCGCTCAGGCGATTCTAATGGTTACTGATTTAACGAGCTTTGTAAATAACAGGGTTCAATTAGTGTGTTTCGGGTGGACAAGGGGATATGCTGGGGTCAGGGGTGCACTGCCTCGATGTAATTGCCCGCAAAACGAGCGCAAGTGCTCTCTAATTTGGTGGAATACTCATCAAGTAGAGAGAATTAGCTATGCTTTTATAACACAGCTGCACGCCTGTATTGGTAATCCTGATAAACTGGAGAGCCAACAATAAAATCATGTTATTACGTTATTTTATAGGATTTCTGTCAATGCTGGCTGTTACCTGACTAGGTAAATTGGAATATGATGATACTCCAATTTGGAATCGTGGTGCTCAGCATCCTGGCGAGGAACTCCTTGGGTAACCCCGATGCCAAGAGATTATACGACGATCTTCTCTCTAATTACAATAGACTGATACGTCCTGTGTCCAATAATACTGACACTGTTGTTGTCAAGCTGGGACTAAGATTGTCACAGCTTATTGATCTGGTAATGATAATTGACAAGATTTAATTAAAATCTATATACCTGGAATTATAGATCTTATGGCTTGCTGTCTATTAATTTAGAATCTCAAGGATCAAATACTCACCACCAATGTCTGGCTTGAGCATGTAAGTCATCGTTCCAATAAAATCATTAAATTTATACCCATTTCGTATCGTTAATTCGTTATCATTCAATCTAGGAATGGCAGGATCACAAATTTCAATGGGATCCTTTGGAGTACGGTGGGGTCACTGAACTTTATGTACCCAGTGAACACATATGGTTACCGGATATAGTCCTGTACAACAAGTACGTAAGATTAATCTTATGTAATAATTATATTATATATTGCGTTATATATTATATAAAAAAATTTAGTGCCGATGGTGAATACGGTGTGACAACTATGACAAAAGCTATTCTACATCATACCGGAAGGGTTCTCTGGACACCACCAGCCATTTTTAAGTCCTCCTGCGAAATCGACGTACGATATTTTCCATTCGATCAGCAAACCTGCTTCATGAAATTCGGTTCCTGGACCTACGACGGTTTCCACGTAATTATTATGGAATTGCAAGTTGGTCCTTGAATTATTTTTAACGTCAATAACCTGTCCGTCTAGATCGACCTGAAGCACATAAATCAGAACATGGGCGATAACAACGTCAAGGTAGGAATTGACCTCAGGGAGTATTATCCAAGTGTGGAATGGGATATACTGGATGTCCCAGCAGAAAGACATGAGAAATATTATCCCTGCTGCCACGAGCCTTACCCTGACATTTTCTTCAACATTACCCTAAGACGCAAGACCCTCTTTTACACTGTTAATCTAATAGTCCCCTGCGTAAGCATTTCCTATCTATCGGTGCTAGCATTTTATCTGCCAGCAGATTCCGGTGAGAAAATAGCACTCTGCATAAACATCCTCTTATCCCAAACCATGTTCTTCCTTCTGATATCAGAAATCATCCCATCAACCTCATTAGCACTGCCATTGCTAGGCAAATACCTTCTCTTCACAATGATACTAGTAGGGTTCTCCGTAGTGATAACAATTATAATACTGAATGTGCACTATCGAAAGCCAAGTACCCACAAAATGGCACCTTGGGTGCGGATAGTGTTTATAAGAAAACTGCCAAAGTTATTACTCATGAGAGTACCAGACGATCTGCTCAATGATCTGGCAGCACATAAGATCCAGGGTCGTGGAAGATCCAGCAGCAAGAAGAATAAGTTCAACGCCGCCGTTGCAGCAGCGGCTCAGTCGTCATCCATAGTGTCATCACCGGATTCAGCAAGGCATCAAGGTCTAGGAGGTGATAATAGTAACAATTAATATACCTTCTTGGCGCGAGACTCTCCCAAGTCTCTTGATATCTTAACATCGATTCAGGTAATCTAATCTGACATTATTAAACAGGATGTAACGGACTTCATACCACCACTGCTCACAATAGATTCCTGGTAGGCAGTCTTGGCGGATACAATGGCCTCCCCACAGTAATGTCTGGACTCGACGAATCTCTGAGTGATGTAACGCCTAAGAAAAAATATCCCTTCGAATTAGAAAAGGCACTTCACAATGTAATGTTTATCCAGCATCACATTCAGCGACAAGATGAATTCAATGCGGTACGTACAGTCGTCAAGGAAGTGTCCGAATTTTACAGTGGAGTCTTAGGATGACCTCATTCCATGAATATGCTTCACAAGTGTCGCTTTTTGTCATCAGGAAGATCAAGACTGGGGCTTCGTAGCTATGGTATTGGACCGTCTCTTCCTCTGGATCTTCACAATAGCCTCGATCGTCGGCACCTTCACAATCCTCTGCGAAGCACCAGCTCTGTACGACGACACCAAGCCCATAGACATGGAACTCTCCTCCGTAGCTCAACAACAATTTCTACCGCCAAATCAAAGTTTCTTGGGACACTAGGATAATCGGTTATACGCCGATACATTATTATAACATCGTTTAGAGTTGTCAGTGAAGAAACGAAACGTTAATACAGTTAAAAGTTTTTTTATCCATTAAACTATTCTTCTTATACTGGGACAAACAATCGAGGGTGTAAAACGACAGCCATTTGAATCTCTTAATAAAGCAGACGATAACCGTAATACGGGAACCGAATAATTACATATTTATTGCAGTCTGATGTAGTACATCGCGCTAATACTCGCATATATATGTATATAAAATCCTTTAATTGCATATATACTAATACAAATGATCAAAACGATCAATTATTAATTTATCGTCGGCGATAATCGAGAATAATTAATCAATTAGCACCAATTACTATCTCTCTCGTACACAGCACAGACTCTCCCTCTATCTCATTCTCTGGTCCTGTTACTCAATGATTACATACACACACATATACATATATATGTGTAGCCTGACATCTAAAAATTATAAGCACATCATCTCACACTCATTCGAGAATCCCATACGAACCCACGAGTGGACGTATGGGGTGTCCAGGACACCCCAACTCAATGTTTTTCAAACGGAGAATCATTCCTGGGTTAATAATCTACTCATCCGTTCGGAAATACACAATACAGTATAGTAATATTAATGAGGATGACGATTATTATTATTATTACCATTATCGTTATCGTGTTTACTAGTATGATAAACATCTAGGATAATTTTTTTCTCATTATTTACAATAACGAGAAATCGCTAGCTGAACGATGGCTCGCAGGTATGTCCCACGGTGTATATATAATAAAAGTGCAAGATGAGCGTATGAAGAAAGGCCAGAGACAGGTAAGATATATGATTATCTTGTCTTTATGCCCTGACGTCACGAGCGTTTTGAAAATAAAAAGTGATATAAAAGGAAAAAAAACTCCACGAACGTTAGGTCATTCGTGAGTTAAGTCAAAATATCGTCTCGCGAAAGTGATTTAATTCGTAAACCGCTATCGCTTTTTAGATATCTTTCATATTACCTTTTCGTGTTTTTATCAGTTCTAATGAGAAAAAAGGTTTAGCATCGAAAATCTTTCGGAATTATGAGATACGTCGATGAGATACTGTTGTACAACAATGGAATGTCACAATAGCCATTACGCTTGTTTTCGTACAATTTTATGCTGCTAAGTTTCCTTGGCTTTGCTTTTCCTTGTTTTTACAGTTTTTTTTTATCACTGTTACGCGCTGATACTTAAGTCTAAACTAAGCGTCTCCATGAAGGAAAAATACGAGAGACGCCATTATTACGCACAGCCAGCGAGTTTGTATGAAATTAACTTTTTTGTTTCTTCCTTGCTATTTTGTCTCGCGTATAAAAGCAAAACTATCGTCGAGGAACTCCGCACCCTCGACTCACTGGAACTTAATCAATATGCCAATAAAGGCTCTTTTTATTAATGAGAGGACGGCGAATCAACCCTTCCACGTGGCAATGTAGGTTTTGCAATTAGGACAGAAGTGATGCACGCTCATGAATGCGCTCATACAGTAGGGCAAGCAGGAACACAGGCAGCATCTGCAATAGAAATGTTTTATTGAAATCTTGTCGCTCGAATGATAATTATGTATTTGAAAAAGATTGACAATTACCCAATGAGACAGAGAACGATGCAGCATATATGTGCACTGGGCTGATGATCAGAAACTGTCGTTGTTTTGATATCGGCATAACAAGTTGGGCATGTCATCTTCATAGGATGTGGACCCATCACATATGTCATCGTGTGAGCTCTGCGAGCTTCTGTTGGAGGCTGTGGAAAATTTTGTTGTCCAGCAACTGGCTGTGGAAATCTGCAGGGTTGTGGTATGAATTTTGGTGGTGCTGGCATCGATGCTGCTCCTTGTTGTGGGAGAGGATGAAGCTGGGATTGTCTTTGATTCTCTGCATAAAGATGGTATTATTATTCATTGGAGAGTTCATGCTTTTGATGCTCATCATGACACACAGGGTATATTTAATACATTTAGCAGATGAATGCTTGTTGACAATGATTGTAAAATAGGACTTACGAGGCATTGGCATGTTTATGGGTCCTACAGGATAAGGTGCGCCATGCACAGGTGCTACTGGGACACTGGACTGTGCCATGGCTTCTTCATAGGATGGTGGAGCTGATGGAGTTGGAGCACTGGGAGCATTGCTTCCCCCGGGAAGACCGTGATCCTTTTCCATTTTTATTCTGTGAAGGAAAATATATATTATTATTTATCTGTAACAGTTTGACATAGCTGAAGATTCTTTAATTAATTGTAAATGTTAATTATGATCTTAAGACAGGGGTTTTATAAGCTATCAGTGACTCATATTTGGTTCTCAGAGGTTGACGGCTGACGCGCTAAGCGTGAAATTCGAGTTTTCGATCGGCATTCACGTTCTCTATGAGTCACTGTTACGTGTCCCCTATGAGTATTTATACGCGATAAATCGTACCCGTAAGATGCTGTGAAGACGTAATGAGCGAATATCAGACATATGTCTAGAGCTGCTGCTATCAGGATGATTTAAATATCACTGACAGTTCCTTATCATGAAACGTGTTTAATGGAATTGATTGTTTTATTCATTCTTTTGCTTCCTATTCAATCTAAGCACAATCGCCAATAGGAAGCATGTGCTCATTATGGGAATAGAAAGTTAGTGGTTATTGAGTAACTATATGGTGGTAGACATTATAAAATGTGTAAAGAATTCTCTGATTTGATTTTATTGCCTACAAATGAAATATTTTACTTATTATTTATTCCAAATTTCTAGATAGCATCAAATCAAATATCAATCACTGTTTTTCGTCATGTAAATCCTACTAGCACTTATATCTGATAGTGAAAAATTTAAGGAATAATATTGCAAATTAAATCTATAGGAACTCAGTACATACATCGCAATGTGCAAATGTAATCATGATAGTTAACTGAAATGTCGATCAATTATGTATGTTATGAATGTTATCGCATGATTTTCAATTCTCAAAAATAGATATCAGGACTACTTCTTTTCTAAGAAATATCAGTTAGTCTTGACCATATATACAAGGAGGTTATCATACTAAACAATTTTTAAGCATATACCATACTGCAAAAACGCCTAGCATTTTTGTTTCAAGACTAGTGAAGGACACACAACTGTCACAATAATAAAAACTATATAGTAAAATTGCTAAATGCAAGATTAGGAAAACATTAATACAAATAACAAGGTCGAAAATCTTAGAACATGAATATCATTCAGACATAACAAAATGACAAGCATTTATAAAATAAAATTAATAGTTTTACCTGACACTGATGAAACGTCAAAATCCAACTTCAATAATGTCAATCGCCCCTGTCCTTCGATTATAGGTTATACAGGATATATGATACAGAAAAATGATATTCTACACACAAATCACTCTATGTAATTTTTTCTCTCTGGACAAATAATATAACAACCAATAATCAGCTACAGAATATTTAAGATTGAAAAGTAACAAAAGCCAGCTGAATATTTATAAGGGCCAAAGAGAAAGTTGTATTCAGCAGCGTCCAACCAATCTGAGGACCGAACCAGACCGAACTCAACTGAACTGATCGTGACCAGGGAAAAGAAGAAAAGTATCCAAGGCTGTGCTATGGATGTGGGACGGGTAGGAATAACGGCGGGGACTTGCGAACGCTTTATAATAAAGTGATTTAATGTAAATGCCGTTTGATTTCTGCTCAAATAAACCTAGTGATAAGAAGAGTATCAGTACGCGAGAGAAGGGAAGTAAAATACAAAACTGGCAACGTGACTTCTGGAGTTAAAAAATCACCTAATGATGCATAAATCTATTGACTTTATAATCAGGTTCTGATAAACACTGCTACTTTCAATTAAAATTCTAATTGCAGGCTCCATGACGTGATGGAGGTGTTTTATATGCGATCAATGAAATCGATCTGATTTACATCACTGCCCAACAATCTTCCCGTTGATTGTTTCTTGGGAAATGATTTTGATACCGTCTCTCAGCGTTTTTCATGTCAACCAGAATGAAATATATTTAAAAATTGTATAGATAGCATTTTAACAATCATTATTAATGGTCCAATACTATTATTTCTTCAAGGTGATAACTCTCTGTAAATGGCAACTTATTCCAAATGAAATGCAAAAAAAATTACTTAGTACAAGCAAGTATTCTAAAGACATATATAATCCATCCACGTGTAAAATGTAGTGGAGGGGACTCTTTTACATTTAAAATTATAAAACAGTGGCCCTTTGCCCCAGTTTTTTATAATTATCTAACTTCCGTAATTTCGTTATCGGGTGCGCGTAATAATGTGACTTCCGTAAGTCAATTTATGTTATAATTGAACAAAGATAACCAAAAGTGTACACTAATGAGCAAACTTCTATGAACCATAATATATTATCGTATGCTGATTGTTTTATACTAAAAATTATGCGTACCGAGTACTTTTGGATAACAAAAAATTCTAAGTGCAAAGAATTAGTTTGGTCATTCCAGAGCATATATATATTTTTAATTTTGTCTAGACGAAAACCAGACGATTATTCAATCCTTTGACCGCAATCTGGATTGAGATAAAAAAAGACTTTCTTATCTATCCCGAAAGTATATTGATTAACGGACGGTAGATTAGAGCTAAATATGATTACACATTGAGAGTTCACGTGGATGGATTATAGGAGACGGAGTGACGTTTGTAGTCTAGACTAAAAGCAGATTAATAGGATTACCATATCGTGTAATACTGTTTTACAATAGCACGTGAAAGACCTTCAAGAACATTTTCTCGAATTCCTGAATGATTTTTTTAAGTTTTTATTTCACTTCCAGTCGAACGTGAGGCGCATTGCAATATGTCATTACGCAGTACGAAGTATGGTGAAGTTTAGGACGATGCTCACACTGGCTCACACCATCAAAGATGTCGGCAGATTCTCAAGACGTTTAGAAACGAGCGTTAACGTTTCTATTTAATTATTGGAGTACGTGCATAATAGATAATAAATCTTAAGTAGATTTTTCAAATTTTCGATTAAACTGCAGAATACGATTCCTTCTTGAGGTTAGCTGTGGATTGTTCAGCTTCTTTTTTTACATGTAGTCCTTCAAGAAGGAATCGTATTCTGCAGTTTTAGCAAATTTTCTTTTCACTAATTAAGAAGACGCGATGAGGCCGGAATTTTGGGGATTGACATTTATATGAACGTAGTGAGTGTTGAGAAAATTCAATTGGTAAATAATAATCTTAATATTATGAAGCATCCAGAGTCTTCTGTGTGAAATGGGTGGATGTTGCGTGGTTGATATTTTATAATTTGACATATCTTCAATTTATGATACATTGTTAATAGATTACACGAATTATGGTTTTAGTATCCTAATCAACTTAATACTTGCTTGCATCAGATTGCTTGGACAGGGCAGATTCTGTGGCATGTTTATTAGCTTTATAGTGGAGCAGAACATGACATAACCTGATTATTAATGTACTGGGTACAAATTTTGTATTGCAGGAGCTAAGAATGTAAAAGTCAGTATAGGAAAAAAAATTTTATGCAGCCAGCCATGATGCACTATGGCTTATGGATCCATCCAAATGAGCTTGACAATCGTTGTTATGGGAACTACATAGATGAAACTGCTTTCCATCATCATGCAGAACCTCCTGAGGAAGAGAGTGAGCAAACTGGTGATGAAACACACGATACTACAACCTCTGCAACTTCTGGGGAGCGTAGTTACAGTGCAGATTTGTGCTTTCGCTATGAATTTGCAGCTAAACAGTTATTTAAGCTTGTTTCTAATGCAGAAGGACTGTTTAAGAAGCTTGTTGTTAGCAATAAATTACCACATTCAGAACAGGATTTAATCGAACAGTGGCTATGCATGGAACAAGAATATGTAGAATGCATTGCTAGTGACGAAACTGCCAGTCTACATGGGATTGCAGAGAACACCAGGCGTTCCTTGGAACGCATTGAAGAAGTTACAGAGACTGATGAGAAAACAGATGAGTCTGGGCATAGAACAGAATTCCATAATGAGTCAGAGTGTTCGGTATCTGACAGTGAAGTTTCTGATGAAGAGGAGGAGGAAGAAAGTGATGTTGGTTCAGAGAATCCAGATTTCTTAGACAAGTTAGATGAATCTATGAGAAAATTTAAGGAAGAAACTGATAAAATCGTCGACTCACGTAAAGATGAATTTCGTGGTACTCGAGTAACCATAATACCATCTCAATCTGAAATTACTACCGAAGACTTTGTGCATCCTGTAAGGCCTATCCCTACCAGAAATCCTAATTCCAGAAGGAATTCAATGCTTCCTGGTTCTGACATGTGTAATGGTGTACTAGCATTTAACGGTTTAAAGTTTTGTCAGGAACAGAGTCTGGAAAAATCTCCAGAATGCGAATCAAAGATTCCAGAGAGTCATGAAAATGACTTATTAAGAGTAACCAAAGAATGTCCTGAAAAGAAAGACAATTCCCCAGATTTACTGATTGATGCCCTCAAGACTGATGAGGTTCCAGAACCAATAAAAACTTTGAAAACCCTAGCACTAAATAACGAGGCAAAGCAAACCCAAGTGAAGAAGATTCAATCCGAGCTAGAAGGTGCTCATAAGAGAATAGAAGAACTCCAAACAACGATCCACATAAAAGAGCGCTTCATAGCAGACATGATTAAAAACTCTGATGCTCGAGCTAGTGCCAAACAACGTTTTCAACGTAAACGAAGTAAACTTGAGGAGGAGTATTACAATACCAGGACTCAATTAGCTCAAGCGGAAAATGCATCACTGTACAAGGACTCTGATGAAAAATCAACCCACAGAAAAGAAATAGAATTATATAAGAACATGGCAATTCACTACGAGAAAAGACTGATGGACATTGAGATGATAAAGCAGATAGCAGGGGACTCCGCAAAGAAGGTCTTGGAGCTGGAGAGTTCTCTGAACTCTTCAAAGAAACAGATGGAAAAGCTTAAACGTCAACTGAAAAAAGAGGAAGAGAGAAAAAAGCAGCTAGAAGAGGATCTAGCAGAAGACCAGAGGAAGATACGTGACCTGGAGGAAAAGTATAACCTAACAGCATCAAAGCTGAAGGAAATGCAGTCAGAAAGTGAGGACGAGAGAAACAATGTGAAGTCTCGAAGTGACTCCTGCGAGAAGAAGAAGAATCTTTTAGAAGTAAGTGCTAGAATCTCACATCTGGACCATGTTCTCAAAGAAAAATCAATGGATCTGGAGAGAACCGCTGACACCGATGAGAAGGAAGCGTTGCGACATGAAATTAGGAATCTCAGAAGGACCAGAGACTGTTTAGTCGACGAGAAGTGCGACCTGGATGAAAAGTTCCAGAAGGAGCGTACTCTAACGACCGTCGAGGAACGTAAACTCCTAGAGTGCGGTGAAACCATTGAGGCAATAGACGCGATGATCGAACATAAAAATGAAATGATCTGCGGTCGCAAAGGGTTTGACGAGAACCAAGCCAAACGTGAAAAGGGTGAGAGAATGCTGATGGAGAGGTTAGCAAAACTATCAGATGGTGAAATGCGAACTTTGTTTTACAAATATTTCCTGAAGGTAATTGACCTGAAGGAGAGCTCAAAAAACCTAGAGATTCAAACGACTGAACTAGAGGCACATGTTGAGACACAGGAATGGCACATCCAGGCTCTATCCAATGCTTTGAAGCAGACTAAGCTGGAGGCTGAACGTAGAATAGTGATAATGCAGAGAGAACACGAAGAAAAACTACATTTAATGTTCAGACACTTTGCAGAGGAGACTAGTAGCTCAGGTCATGAACGTTTAGATAAAGATTCAGATCTGGCTAAGTACAAAAGAGAGAATCGTACACTACGTAGAAGACTAGCTGATGTTGAAGCATTACTTAAAGGACCTATAGCACCTAGGACTGCTAGTCCTGCTAGAATACCTCAACAAGGACTCAAACAAATTACACACAATACTCGACCTACTACTAAAGTCACCAGACAGCGAAACAAACTCATAATTCAAAAGACTACTGACTGTGACAGAAGGAAAAAATAAGGGATATTTCGTCATCCAATGACATTTTATGTTCCTTACATCGCTTACATTTGCTCAATGATTCTTCATTTGTTGAATGATTCAAAAGGTAATGTTTTATAGTTTACTGATGAAGAATGTGATAATAGCTGATGGGTCACGATGCTTATTCCACATTATAGATGCCATTTGCTCTCTCTCCTCTCTATTTTGCTGTTAGTATTTAATCTAGTGTTCCCTGGCGATAATTAATACCCAATTAATCATGTATTAAGATAACTTTGATTGTAACCTCGTTTACATGTGCATGGACCAATGAAGTGTCTGATGTAGGAACTTTTTTTGGTTTTATCATATTTAATTTGAAAATCAATGCTCTGTTAAAGGAAAGCCTTATATGTCAATCGAACCATACTAATTTCATCTACTTAGAATGAATATTTATTAGCAGGTAAGAATTCTTTGGAGAAATGCAAAGATTCTGATGAAACATTCAATTATATCATTGTATTAGCTAATCGAAGATTCTTGAAAGAAAACAATAAGAATCATTAGCCGTAAGAAGAAATGTTAAAAATCCAATTGTCTGGATCGCAATTGTTCTATGAATGCCAAATATGTATTAATTTTAGCATTCTAGTATCTTCCCAGTTACACAACTGAAAATGGAATCAGTTTGCTAATAACATGTAACAATCGATTTGTAAGGTAAACAATTGACATTACGCTGCCATTTAGATATCACGTATTAAAAACAGCCTAAGCGATAGCGAGTGGACAGCGTATCGTTCGCCTATCAGTGTATTTACATTATTTATTGTAATTTTTGTAAATAAATTTCTATTATGTTGATGTAAGTACGATAATTTCTTCAATCTTCCATTACACGTAAATAAATTCCGTGAATTCTCGTGCCAAGTTTTATAAATTTCTGAGAAATTTGACATTGGAACTCGCGCGACATCTTTCGAGATTATTTCTAAATTTGTAGAAAAACACCATTAGGGTGCAGAGATGATTAGGGAGATGCACAACGCCACAGATTTAGGCCAGAGATGAGTAGGGAGATGCACAACGCTACGGTTTTAGGCGATACCAAAAACATGGCGTTAAATCGTAGCGGCA